>ML366062.1:0-19498 GCA_005239505.1 Nicotiana paniculata
TCATGAAACCCTAGTTTTGGAAAAAATGAAGGATCGTTCGAAAAATAGGAGAATCTTTAAAGAGAACTCAGGAAAACCTCATAATACGCATAGATCTATTACAGATCTAAAAGAATCAGAAGTTTAGAAGTTAAGTTTTCAAAGAGAGAACCTAGAGAGAGAGAGTCGGAATAGAAACCACCGGATCTAGTCGGAAAGTAGGAAAATCTTACTGGAATCAAGCCATGAAGGCCTGAGACAGGCCAAAGGTGTGAGGGAGTGGACCCTGGTCTCTTGAAGACCTTAGAGTCAGCAACACCGGTGAGAAGGATCCATGAGAGGCCTGAGGATGGTGAGGATTCCATGGTTTCCGGCTAAGAGGCGGCCGGAGAAGACGAACAGACCTCATCGGAGGTGGAGAGACCAGAGGTCTCTAGAGAGATAGAGAGAGAGAGTGTGAGAGGGGGGAAATGAGAGACGGGAGGGGGGGGGAGGTCGTTAGGGTTTAATTATAGTAAGTGAAATTTGGGCCGTCGATCTAATTTGATCAACGACTCAGATTGATCCGGGGTTGGGCCGGGTAAGAATTGGTTTGGGCTGGGGGTCTGTTGGGTTATTTAATTGGGTTAGGGATTAGGATAATTTTAGGCTATAATTGAAATAAAAGGGGCTAGTTGTTAAATACCTAATTAAATTAGATAAAACAATTTATAAAAATAGCTAATATTTGTATAAGATGGAATTGATGCTTAGAAAATAAATTAAGATGACTATTAGCATTTAAAAAATACAGAATGGCTATTTACTGGATAAAAATAGTATAAAACATATGATTGAGCTATAATTGCAAAGTTATTGCGATCATAGCCAAAGAGTGCCAATTTGGCTAATTGTGAAATAGTTTGGTCTTAGTAGGACCCTAAGTAATGAATTAAATCAAGAAATTATTTTGAAATTGTTTGTAATACAATTTTGTAATTAATTATTAGAAATAAAATACCGGATAAATTAAAATAAATTAATAAAAATATGGAAAAATTATAGAAAAATACCAATTGCTACTAAAGCATGTTTTTGAAGGCATATATATACAATTTTAAAATATTGTGGGAAAATTGGGTATCAACAGCTGCCCCTCTTTACCCGAGAAGGATGAAAGAGTTGTCGGGCAAAGATATGATGGCCAATTTTGACCGAGCGAAACGATTTGGAGAGATTTAGGCCGCACCATGGCTTCTGAGCTGCCTACATATCCCTGGTTTTACAGGAATCAGGTCGTATGTAGTTCAGGAGCCATCGACGAAGTATACTGATGAAGTTTCATAAGGACAGACGCAAAGTGCAGGGTTGGGTGGTCAAGGGCTTATGGGATAGTTAGGAGAACTGGAGCGGAATCGCTCCTGCCTGGATGGCTGTTACTAGACGGATTACCTGAAAATGAATAACAAGCATATATTGTACGTAATTTAAACATGATGCAAATTCCCATTGGACCATGAATGTTGTCTTCGGACGGTTGAGGATGACGTCCTTAGACCATGATGTCCTGGGCTATGAATCGCTTGATGCGGGATTCGTGGTCTATGAAATGATGTTCTCGAGCCATGAAGATGGTGCCTCCGAACGATGACGCCTTTGGATAGGTTGGCGATATTTTAGCCCATGAAAATGCAGTAGTATGATGCTAACAAGACAGAGCTTAGCCCGAAAGGAAGCGAAGTGAATAATGATAGAGACAGTGATTGCTTTGAAAAGTAAACGGGAGGCAGTTCTTAGCCTCGGAAGGAAGAAAAGTAGCCTTATGCAATATGCGAATGCAGATGGAGGTAGCGTTTAACCTCGGAAGGTAGAAAGGTAGCCTTATGCAATATGCGGGTGTAGATAGAGGTAGCGTTTAACCTCGGAAGGTAGAAAGGTAGCCTTATGCAATATGCGAATGCAGATGGAGGTAGCGTTTAACCTCGGAAGGCAGAAAGGTAGTCTTATGCAATATGCAGATGCAGATAGATGTAGCATTTAACCTCGGAAGGTAGAAAGGTAGCCTTATGCAATATGCGAATGCAGATGGAGGTAGTGTTTAACCTCGGAAGGCAGAAAGGTAGCCTTATGCAATTATTTAAGAAAGGACGACATAAATTCTTAGTTGGTGTTAAATTGAGGTAGAGCATTATGATAATGAAGCATTGTTTGTGCTGATAATAAGTGTTGGCATGACGAGTTTGAGGAATGATGTCTGCCCTTGGAGCGGATAATATATTTCGGGGGTTTTTGCAATTTTGTGTCTACATCCAAAGAAAGATCGTGAGTTTTGTAAAGGGGAAAGGTTAGTTCGCATTCCTGTTGGCCCTGCTTGGCTCGTTTTCTTGATCATGATGATACTGTCTGTGTCGTTGGGTAGCATTTGCTAAACAAGTTGTTTCAAAAAATAAGTATGCATGATTTTGTAGAAGTATAATATAAGCATGTAATCTAAAATAGTTTTAGATGAACCGACGACATGACACGGTTTGAGACATTGCAACCTCTCTTGCTGCGGAATTTTGAGGGTCCTCCTCAAAATTCTGCCCCAGTTTGCTGGGTGGATGTCTCTGATTGCTGCTCGCGTGGCGACTAGCTGAACTTGCTTCGGAATTTTGAGGGTCCTCCTCAAAATTCTGCCCCAGTTTGCTGGGTGGATGTCTCTGATTGCTGCTCGCGTGGCGACTAGCTGAACTTGCTTCGGAATTTTGAGGGTCCTCCTCAAAATTCTGCCCCAGTTTGCTGGGTGGATGTCTCTGATTGCTGCTCGCGTGGCGACTAGCTGAACTTGCTTCGGAATTTTGAGGGTCCTCCTCAAAATTCTGCCCCAGTTTCCAATTGCGGGGAAAAATAGTATTTTATTGAATTGTGACCGAACCTATAGGGTTGCCTACGTATCCCCTCTTAAACGGGAATCAGGTCAGGCGTAGTTCAAAATTACATCACTGAGAAAGCATAAAGATTACACATAGTAATGCTTGACTGCATCTGAATTGATTGGTTACGGCCAAACTTCTCAGTCCATTTCTGCAAGTATGAGTGCTCCTCCTGTCAGCACTCTATAAACCATGTACGGACCTTGCCAGTTGGGAGAGAACTTCACCTTGGCTTCATCTTGATGCGGAAATATTTTCTTTAACACCTGCTGCCCTGGTGTGAATCATCTTTCTTATTGAAGGCCCTGGCCATTCTGTTCTGATATAGTTGACCATGACATACTGCATTCATTCTCTTCCCGTCTATGAGGGCCAGTTGCTCAACGGCTTCTTACCAATTCTGCATCGCTGAGCTCAGCTTCCTGTATAATTCGTAGAGATGGAATCTCCACTTCGGCAGGAATTACAGCCTATGTATCATAAACTAGCATATAGGGAGCTGCCCCTGTTGATGTGCGGACAGTGGTGCAGTATCCCAGTAAAGCGAATGATAACTTTTCATGCCATTTCTTGTGCCTTTTTATCATCTTTCTTAGTATCTTCTTGATGTTTTTGGTAGCGGCATCTACGGCTCCATTCATCTGAGGTCTGTATGTTGTGGAATTCTTGTGTTTGATCCTGAAAGTTTCACACATAGCTTTCATCAAGTCACTCTTGAGATTAGAACCATTGTCGGTGATGATTGACTCTGAAACTCCGAACCGACAAACAATGCGGTTGCGGACAAAGTCGTCCATGACTTTCTTAGTAACTGCTTTGTAGGAGGCTGCTTCAACCCATTTAGTGAAGTAGTCAATGGAGACCAAAATGAACCTATGGCCATTGGAAGCGGCAGGCTCAATTGGTCCAATAACGTCCATACCCCAAGCGGCGAACGACCATGGTGAGCTTGTCGCATTGATCTTACTGGGAGGCACCTTTATCATATTCCCATGTATCTCGCAGTGGTGGCAGTTCCGAACATACTGGATGCAGTCCGTTTCCATAGTCATCCAAAAGTAACAAGCTCGGAGTATTTTCTTTGCTAGAACAAAACCGTTCATATGTGGGCCACAGGTCCCTGCATGAATTTCTTCGAGCAATTTTGATGCTTCTTTTGCGTCAACACACCTTAATAACCCCAAATCAGGAGTCCTCCTATACAGGATTCCTCCGCTGTGGAAAAAATTGTTGGACAATCTCCGAAGTGTGCGTTTCTGAGTGGAATTTGCAAGCTCGGGGTCTTCTCCTTTTGCCAAGTACTTATCAATGTCATGAAACCAAGGATTTTCGTCTGCTTCTTCTTCGATATGGGCACAGTAAGCTGGCTGATTATGGATCTTTATGGGAATAGGGTCAATGAAATTCTTGTCCGAATGTTGGATCATTGAGGACAAGGTAGGTAATGCGTCGGCGAACTCATTCTGGATTCTGGGGACGTGCCAGAACTCTATTTTTGTGAACCTCTTTCTTAACTCCTGTACGTGGTGCAGATATGGCAGTATCTTGGAATTATTTGTTGCCCATTCTCCTTGTACCTGATGTACCAATAAGTCTGAATCACCAATCACTAACATCTGCTGGACGTTCATGTCAATGGCCATATTGAGCCCCAAGATGCAGGCTTCATATTCGGCCATATTGTTGGTGCAAGGGAACCTGAGTTTGGCGGATATCGGATAATTCTGACCGGTCTCTGATACTAGTACTGCTCCAATACCGACTCCCTTGAAGTTTGCTGCTCCATCAAAGAACATCCTCCAACCATCATAGGATTCTGCAATATCTTCTCCTATGAATGATACCTCTTCATCATGAAAATATGTTTTCAGAGGTTCGTATCCTCCATCTACGGGATTCTCAGCAAGATGGTCAGCCAAAGCTTGTCCTTTAACTCCCTTTGAAGTCATGTAAACAATGTCGAATTCGCTCAGCAGGATTTGCCACTTGGCTAGCTTGCCAGCGGGCATGAGCTTCTGAAAGATGTACTTTAATGGATCCATCCTTGATATGAGATATGTTGTGTAGGCACAGAAGTAATGTCTCAGATTTTGGGCGACCCAAGTCACAGCACAACAGGTACGCTCTAATAGAGAATATTGGGCCGCATATGGAGTGAACTTCTTGCTGAGGTAATAAATAACTTGTTCCTTTCTTCCCTTTTCATCGTGCTGCCCTAGAACGCAGCCGAAAGCTCCATCTAATACTGCAAAATAGATTAGCAAAGGTCTGCCTGGCTCGGGCGGTACTAGGACTCACGGTGTTGACAAATATTCCTTCAACATCTTAAAGATTGGCTCACAGATGACTGTAGACTGTGCTATAAACTGACTGATGTAATTAAGCCTCCCCAAGAAATTCATCACATCTTTCTTATTCCTTGGTGGTGGTAGCTCTTGAATGGCTTTGACCTTGGACAGATCCAATTCTATTCCCCGGTGGCTTACAATAAATCCCAGCAACTTCCCAACAGGAACCCCGAATGCACACTTCGAGGGGTTTAGTTTCAGATTGTATTTTCACAATCTATTGAAGAACTTCCCCAAATTCTCCATGTGATCAGCAACTTTCTTTGATTTGATAATGACATCATCCACGTACACCTCGATCTCCTTGTGAATCATATCATGGAATATGGTGGTCATGGCCCTCATGTAGGTGGCCCCTGCATTCTTTAGACCGAATGACATCATCTTGTAACAATACACTCCCCACGGGGTAATGAAAGTCGTTTTCTCAGCATCTTCCTCATCCATCCAAATTTGGTGATAACCAGCGAAGCAATCCACAAAGGACTGCAATTCATGCTTGGCACAGTTATCAATCAGAATGTGTATATTTGGCAAGGGGAAGTCGTCTTTCGGACTGGTCCGGTTGAGATCCCGGTAGTCGACGCAGACTCTAACCTTCCCGTCCTTCTTTGGCACAGGTACAATGTTGGCTAACCATGTCGGGTACTCCACTACCCCGAGAACTTTGGCGTTGATCTGCTTGGTAATTCTTCTTTGATTTTCAAACTCTTGTCGGGTTTGAACTTTCTGAGATTTTGTTTCACTGGTCGACACATTGGATTGGTTGGAAGTTTGTGAACCACAATAGACGTACTTAGACCAGTCATGTCATCATACGACCATGCAAATACATCCTCATACTCTTTTAGAAACTCTATGTATTCTTTCTTTTCTGATGGTGACAAATGAATGCTGATGCGAGTCTCCTTGACGTTTTCTAAATCTCCCAGGTTGATAACTTCAGTCTCATCCAGGTTGGACTTAGGTCTGTTCTCAAAGTTCTCAACTTCTTTGACAATTTCGTCAGGTATGTCGTCTTCATCTGAATCAATGCCCGTTTGATGCGTTATCTCATTGCATGTCACAATCATCGGTTCATCAAGACAAGTAATAGTAATGATGTATAAATAAAGTAATGAGAGAAAAAAATAGCAATAAATATCAAATTCGTAAGAGAAATTTAGAAGATACCTTGATAGATTGAATAACTGTTTTGAACATTGAAGATCTTTATTGCAGAAATTGAAAAATGCAGGAAAAGGAAAATCATTTAGTAAATAAAATAGTAAATAATGCTTGTTTTATCCTTGCTACCCCGAGGCTCGTCGGGCTTTGTTCGTCTTGATAGACCAATTATTGAGATATACCCCTTGATTACAGTCTTTATGGAAGGGCCTTCCTCCCCCTCCCCCTCGAGAACAACACGGCAATCCATATCATCATCCTCTAGGAACAAACTCCTCATTGCTGCAAGTGCTTCTTCCTCGTCTAAACCGTAAATAGTGTCGACTTGCTTGAAAGTCTGCTCAAGATGAGGTATCAGCTGCTCCAAAGGGTAATAGGGACCGCGCCAAGGTGGCGACCAATCGTTGAATTCCTTCCAAGTGTACTCATACCACAGACCGAAAGTGGTGCCATGCTCCTTGAGCTTTATGGGCTTCGTGATCCCTTGGAGGTTCTTACCAAGCCCTTTGCCTGGCTCATAGCCTCTCCAGTTCAGGATGCTCTCAATCTTGTTGTCCCACCATTTGTCCTTGTCGATAGCATTGACCCGTTTAATATGGTGGTAAGTTCCTCCGCCTATCTTTCTTTTTCGTCAATTACCGGAATAGTTTGACGACTATAAATGGGGTTGCTACCGTCACCATGAATAATCACCTCTTGGTGGTTCCACTCGAATTTTACCGCCTGATGTAGTGTTGATGCTACGGCCCCAGCAGCGTGAATCTAGGGTCATCCCAACAACAGGTTGTAGGATGCCGGAACATCTATTACCTGGAAATCCACTTCGAACTGAGTCGGTCCCATCTGTAGACATAGACTGATCTCCCCCATGGTGGACCTCTGAGAACCGTCAAAGGCTTTCACATTGATCTCCCCATCCCTTATCTCATGTAGCCCTTTACCCAATTTCTTGAGTGTTGTCAACGGACAAATGTTAAGACTGGAACCTCCATCGATCAAGATTCTTGTGATGAAATGATCTTCGCATTGCACGGTGATGTGCAGTGCTTTGTTGTGCCCCAATCCTTCAGGTGGTAGCTCGTCCTCATGAAAAGTTATTCTATGATTCTCCAGTACCTGGCCTACCATATTGTCCATTTCCCCACTAGTGATGTTGTTTGGCACATATGCTTCACTTTACACTTTCAACAAAGCATTTCTGTGTGTTTCGGAATTCTGCAGCAGAGAGAGGATGGATATTTTTGCCGGTGTCTTGTTCAACTGGCCGATGACTGAATACTCCTTAGCCTGTACCTTTATCCAAAGGTCATCGGGACCTATTTCAATAAGGGGAGTCCGGTTGGCAGCCTGCTTGCTTGACTCGGCCAGATGCTCAGGGGTGTAGATCCTACCAGTTCTCGTCATACCCTGTGCTGCAACAGCTTCCTCAGACCTGACCTTGCCTTTCCTTCTCGCCTCAGCTGTGTAGCCCCAAGGGATAGCGTTTGAATATAAATGTGGCGTGGTTGACATTGCCACCGGAATTGGTGCAGCCATCTTTACTTCAAATGGAATGTGTGTTCGGGGTGGCAAGACTGCGACCTCGAATGAAGCTGGTGCATTTTCTGGAGATACAAACTCAACTTCAAATGGTATAGACATATTCACCTCAGAGGCCTCAAATGGCTGAATCAGGACTATGATCGGTTTGAGAGTGACTGCAGGTTTCTTTGGGTCATCGCCTTCTGCGATCAACCCGATTGACCCCTCGGGATCCCAATCATCTTCTATTTCAATCATATGGATACCTCTACCCTTATGGTCTGGCAGAGGATTGTCGAGGACGTTTGGAGCGGGGTCTTTTGCCACAATAATCTTATTGTCAATGAGAGCCTGTATTTTGTCCTTAAGAGAATGGCATTCTTCGATTGTGTGTCCTTTCATGTCGGAATGCTATGCACATATTTGTTTGGGTTAACACACTGAGAAGGGTTCTCAAGGGTGGCATTAGGGATAGGTGTGACATAACCAGCATCTTTGAGTTTCTCATACAACTGGTCAATGGGCTCGGCTATGGCGGTGTATTTCTTTGGAGGGCGGCGATCAAAATTGGGATGAGGTCTAGGGAAGTTTTGGCGTGTAGGGGGTGATTGGTAATGGGATGGATGGGAATTATAAGTGTGGTAGACCGTAGCGGGTTGTGGATATTTGGGCGAAGCAGGTTGATATGTGGGTGGTGGAGCTTAGTAGGAAGGTGGTGGAGTTTGGTAATTTGGTGAGGGTGCTTGGTAATTCCAGGTTGGATGATATGTGAGTGGAGGTGTCGGATAGGTTTGGTATTTGAGCGGGGACTTGGTTCTTTGTGCAACCATTATGGCTCCCACATCTCTCTTCTTAAACACACCACCAGACTGAATAGCCTTGTTAGTGGCTTGCAAGGCTTCAAAATTTGTAACCATACTGTTTTTAATACCTTCTTCAATCCGCTCACCCAATTTGATGATGTCAGCGAATTTGTGGCCCACAACCATGAAGGCCTGAGACAGGCCAAAGGTCTGAGAGAGCGGACCCTGGTCTCTTGAAGACCTTAGAGACAACGACACCCGTGAGAAGGAGCCATCAGGGGCCTGAGGATGGTGAGGATTCCATGGTTTCCGGCTAAGAGGTGGCCAGAGAAGACGAACATACCTCATCGGAGGTGGAGAGACCAGAGGTCTCTAGAGAGAACTAGAGAGATAGAGAGAGAGAGTGTGAGAGGGGGAAATGAGAGACAGGCGGGGGAGGTCATTAGGGTTTAATTATGGTAANTCCTAATTAAATTAGATAAAAAAATTGACAAAAAATAGCTAATAATTGTATAAAATGGAATTGATGCTTAGAAAATAAATTAAAATGACTGATTAGCATTTAAAAATACATAATGACTAATTACTGGATAAAAATAGTATAAAACATATGATTGGGCTATAATTGCAAAGTTATTGTAATCATAGCCAAAGAGTGCCAATTTGGCTCATTGTGAAATAATTTGGTCTTAGTAGGACCCTAAATAATGAATTAAATCAAGAAATACTTTTGAAATTGTTTGTAATGCAATTTTGTAATTAATTATTAGAAATAAAATACGGGATAAATTAATAAAAATATGAGAAAATTATAGAAAAATACCAATTGCTATTAAAGCATGTTTTTGAAGGCATATATGCAATTTTAAAATATTGTGGGAAAATTGGGTATCAACACACCCGGTATGCAACTTTCCCAATGCTTCTTTCAAGGGACAAGGGTCTAATGTATTTTTGCAATAGGTGAGGGTCATGGACCCTGCAAACAAGTACCGCTTTGGAATTTTGACCATCACTTTGTCTTCTGCTTGGTATTCAACAAAGCAACGATTTTGATCAGCATGCCTCTTCATCCGCTTTTGGGCATTGACCAGATAGCTCCCGCACAATATCCAAATTTTGCTTCCATTCTTTTGAGAAGCTAGAAGCTCGAGGAGATTTTGACATGTTTGGTGCATTCACAGTGTGTGGGAGTAGCGGCTACTGCCCAATAACAATTTCAAAAGCACTTTTGTTTGTACTAGAGCTCTTTTGTGAATTGAAACACAGTTGAGCAGCATCCATAAGCTTCACCCGATTCTTCTGCGATCCTGTTACAAAGTGGTGGAGATATTCCTCCAATATACCATTGAACCGCTCTGTCTGGCCATCAGATTACGGATGAAAACTTGAGATGTGACTCAATTTTAACCCGAGGCACTTAAAGAGTTGGGTCCAAAAGTTGCTAGTGAAGCGTGAGTCGCGATCACTAACGATGTCTTTGGGCAGGCCCCAATATTTGACGACATGAGAGAAGAAGAGTCGAGATGTATCTTCTGCTGATATATATTGTGGTGCTGCAATAAAGGTGGCATACTTGGAAAACTGATCCACCACAATCAAGATAGTTGTGAGATCTCCGACCTTGGGTAATCCGGTGATAAATCCAAGGAAACACTTCCCCAAGGTCTCTTTGGGACAGCAAGTGGTTCCAAGAGTCCCGCTTGTGTCAAGTGGTGTGACTTGTCCTTCTAGCATACTAGACAAGTCCTCACATACTGAGCAACATCATTGGCCATTTGAGGCCAATAATATGCACGGCGAAGCAATGCCATGGTGCGTTCTTCACCGAGATGGCCGGCCCACAAAGTATCGTGACATTCCTCCAGAAGAGTCCTTCGCAGATCTCCCTTTTTAGGAACATAAAGTCAATTTCATTTCACTTTTAGGAAACCATCTTCTATGTGGAACTGGTGAGTCTTGCTCTGTCCTACCAGATCAACCAAATACTGAGCAGCAGGATCCTTGATGAGTAGATCCTGTATATGGTCTTTTATGGTGGTGGCTACTTTGCTCCCTCTTAGGGTGGCGAGTAGGCACACTGATGCTAGGTCAGCTCTTCGACTGAGTGCATCAGCAACATGATTAGTATTCCCACTTCGGTACTCCAGGTTGAAGTGAAATTCCGCTAGGAGTTCCTGCCACCTGTCCTGTCGACCATTCAGTTTCAGCTGGGTGATGATATGGCTAACAATTGTGTTGTCTGTCTTGACCACGAACGGGGTTCCCAGTAGATAGTGCCTCCAAAGGCGTAAGCAATGGACAACAACTAATAATTCTTTCTCATGGGCGTCATAGCGTCGCTCTGCATCCTTCAAATTTCGGCTCTCGTACGCTACATGATGCCCTTCCTGTAGTAAGACTCCACCAAGGGCATAGTCGGAAGCATCTGTTTGTACCTTAAATGGCTTGGCCAAGTCAGGGAGGGCAAAGACGGGGCTACTAGACATAGCCGTTTTTAATACGTTGTAGGCCTCCGCTCGGCTAGGTCCCCAATCCCATCGAGTGACCTTCTGGAGCAGTTCTGTCAATGGCACTGCGACGAGGGGTAATTCTTCACAAATCACCGATAGAAGTTGCATAGGCCAAGGAACGCCCTCAAGGCATGGATATCCTTGGGCGGCGACCAATCTGTGATCGCTTGAATCTTTTGTTGATCCATCTTGATCCGCCCTTCCTCAATGACATGTCCGAGGAAGTCAATCTATTTTTGAGTAAATGAGCACTTGGATAGCTTCGCAGATAATTCGTACTCCCGCAACCGGTCTAGGACTTTCCGCAAATGCTCCATGTGTTCTTCTAGTTTTTTGCTATAAATCACAATGTCATCCAAATATACCACCACGAATTCGTCAATGTACTCTCGGAAGACTTGGTTCATCAGGGTGCAAAATGTGGCTGGAGCGTTAGTCAAGCCGAACAACATAACCAGGAAGTCGAACGACCCATATCTTGTCACACAGGTCGTCTTGTGTTCATCACCCTCAACAATCCGAACTTGCCAATACCTTGTCTTCAGGTCAATTTTCATGAACATCGTCACACCGCCTAATCCATCAAACAAGTCTGCCATGAGTAGAATACGATTCTTGTTCTTCACAATGATTTTGTTTAGAGCCCGATAATCCACACAGTGTCGTAGACTACCATCATATTTCTTTTGGAATAGCACAGGGGACCCATATAGGGACTTGGAGGGCACATTAATCCATGTGTCTAGCATCTCCATCAACTGTCTCCGAAGCTAGGTGAGTTCGGGTTGTGACATTCTATAAGGCGCCCGGGCGGGTGGCTTCGCACCGGGCACCAACTCAATCTCATGGTCCACAGTGTGCCTAGGCGAAAGTCGCTTTGGCATATCTTGTGGCATGGAATATTCAAACTCCAGTAGTATCTCCTTTACGGGTGTAGGAATGGGGCCCGAGGAGCGTTCTACTTCTTCAATGCATAGGATAGCCAGGAACGTAGGTTCATGTCTTTTGACTCTCTTCTTTAACTGCAAGGCCGAGATGTTCTCAGCAGCCATCTTCATGGGCATGCACGGGATAATGCAGGGCTTGGCCCCATTTGCTCTCATCATCAGAAGCATGTCTGCATAAGGTACAGGCATGGTGTTGGTTTGCCTCAAGAATTCCAACCCAACTATCAACTCGAAGTCATCTATGATCAGCACGCACAAGTTGAATTTTCCTTCATAAGGACCCAGCTTCACTGGTACTTCTTTGGCTATTCCACCTACTAGCTGAGGAGGTGAGTTGATAGCCTTGACATGACCTATGCCCTTTCCTACAACTATACCAAGGCGCTCCACCTGAGTTGAGGCCAAGTAGTTGTGGGTAGCACCCGTGTCTATCATCTCTTGAATGGTCTTGCCATTTACCTTCAGTTCAATGAACATTAAGGTCCTTTCTTATTTAAGATGGGTCTTCTCGTCCGCTTTCTTTTTACCTTTCTTGGTGATTTGGCACGGGTCCTTCTTCTTACGGATACCAGCACTGGTTCTCGCTATTGCCTCATAAATAGAGCTAACAATTGCATTGAAGGCACCTACTGGTTCAGTCAGCTCCGCATCATCTACTTCGTCGTCCGTCCCATCATCAAAAGCTTGAGTTGCATTCATTTGTGCATGAGGGCATTCATTATTCCAATGTGGCTCGCCACAATGACGGGATCCTGAATGGGGCTTTCTCCCCCGATCATTGTTGTTTGACGCAACACTATTGCTGCTTGAGGAAGGAGCCTTAGATTTGGTTGCACTCCGATCTCGCCCACTTCTGCTAGGGCCACCATTGCTAGGCTGGCTCCCTTTGTACCCTGCTCGAACAGGCAGTTGAGGCCTATCCTTTCGAGCTTCCACTTGATAGTCCCCAAGGCATTCCGCTGCTCGGATCACCTTGGGTAGAGTATCTACCCTTTCTCTTTGCAGCTCCATACGTGCATAAGGTTTTAACCCTTCCAGGAATGTGAAGAGTTTGTCTTTGTCCCCCATGTCACGTATGTTCAGTATGAGTGCAGAGAATTCTCGCATGTAATCCCACACTGATTTGGTCTGGCGGAGCTCCCATAGTTTTTTCCTTGCATTGTACTCAATATTTTCGGGGAAGAATTGTAGGCGTATGGTTGCCTTCAGCTCTTCCCATGTCTCCAGAGCATCTTCACCGGCCCTGATGGCTTCGTACTTCACCCGCTGCCAGAGTTTAACATCACCCTGAAGATACATGGCATTAGTTGCTACCTTCTTAGCTTCTTCTAGGCCTCCCACGACATCGAAGTACTGCTTGATGTCGAAGATGAAGTTTTCCACTTCTTTAACATTCCGAGCTCCATTGTGTGGCTTTGGCTCAGGAATATTCAGTTTTTGTGCCACGGGGGAGATGTTCATTGCACCCCCAATTTGGTTTCCACCTCCTCGAAGCAGGCCTTGTAAAGCAGCATTGGAAACATTGAGTTAGCCTGTCAAGTTGTCAATGATTTGTTGCAGAGAAGTCACCTTGTCTGCCTCTTGTGCCCTGTAGGCTAAGTCCTCGGCACGCTCCTGTTGGAGGCCCTCGAATTTACCAAAATTTTTGGCTGCCTCTGTGGCTTCCGTTTGCCGGTCTCCTTCAAAGTCGCGACTGATGTTTTCTATGTCAACTTTGGCCTGGAGCACTCTGTTGTCCAGGTCGTCTAACCTTTGTACTAGACTGGTTCTTAGTTCATGCAATGTATCCACCATGGGTCATAATACATCAACCGTCTCTTCAAGGGCCACAATGCGGTCCCCGTGATTCACCATGGTTAGAAATGGTGGTAATAGCAATGCGCTCCCTCGTCTGATGTCGAGCCTAGGCTCTGATACCAACTGTTACATGGCGCCTTCCTAAGATTCCTTGGAAGGGCGACGTAAGGCTAAGCAACTGATGTCAGGGCAGTTGTTGTCCGCCAACTGAGGTCCCCTCCGTACGCTAGACGAGATTGTCAGTGTTGTATGAGAAATCAATGTCAAGAGCAATTGAGAGAACAGAAATGAGAATTGAAAGAAAGTTTGATTGCATTAATGAAAGCTATTACAGAAAGGCAACACGGTGTCGAGGGGGAGAGACACCAGTATAGAGAATTGGTTGCTTGTTAGAAAGTTTTGAATGTTTGATCCCCCTAATAATGCTTAAAAAAATAAATCAAAGTTACAAGACTTGCTTAAATAAGCTAGAGAATCATAATGGAAATACATGGAATAAAACTACTCTATATTTACAATGAAAATGACTTAGTTTTCTACAAGGTAGAAACAGGTCCGTTGTCAGCAACTTTGTCTTTGGCATCACAATCTGCACGCGCGGCGCTGTTGGCAGCTGCCTGCGGCTGGGCGAGCTTGTCACTCGGCGCGGCCAAGACCACGTGGCCGTCCGTGACGCTAGGCGTTTGGAGACTTGCCAGGAGGCCACGGGCGTGTTCAAGGGCCATGGGGCATGGCTGAAAAGCCGCCCGTGACAAAACAATATCCTTACAGAACCACCTTCTTCATTCAAACTTTTTAACAAACATCTACGCTGCTTCTTCAACTCCACCAACTCTCCACCAATTCCACCTTCCATTCTCTTTAAAATTGTTACAAAATTAGAAAAACGTTCTGAAAATACAGCACAGAAGCAAAATTCGATATCGGCACTATCGCCGACCAGTTGCTTGGAAATCCGCCATTGTTGTGCAGGTGAAAATCAGCGACCCTTATAATGGAGGAGATGTTAATGAAAGTTTCCACCTTCTAACATTACCAACTAATTGCTTTGAGATTTATGATTTAATTTTTTGGCACTCTAGTCGTGATTCAATTCATAGCCAAAAGGAGTATGTAGACAGTAGGTTGCCATTTTCCGGTGACAATTTTGATGCGTTGGAGCTATAGGGAATTTAGACAGGTTCTTGCCTTTTGTTTTCATTTTCTTTCATGCTTCTTTTTCTTTTTTTGGCTGATATGTTATTTTTCTATTGGTTTGATTTGCCACATCAGAAAATTACAAAGAGAGTGACACCCACGCCCTTCTTTTTGTTTGGAGCTGCCAAAGTTATGTTTAATAGACACGCTTTGTTCGAGTTGAAGTGTTCAATAGGTACCGGCCTTAATTAAAGTGTCCAAATGAAAAATCGAATCAACTTTAAGGGGCGGTATATGTGTTTGACCTAAATTTTTTATATTTTAGTTTTATAGACAATATATTTGCGTCAAAAAATAATCGAGACAAAAAAATATTGTAACAATTATAGTATTTGATTTCAAGTAATATGAGTGTACGATCTTTATGAATCCTCTAATTCTTTTTTTTCAATAGTAAATAATCTCAACGGCCTTTGAGCTAGATCTTGAATCTATATTTGTTGTCACGAATGATGATCTTGAATTCAACTAGCACAAACTTTGATTTGAACTCGTACTCCTTGAATCTTGATTTGTCCTTCGTTCTTGAGCTTGAACGTGATTTCTTAAACTCGAACTTGATTGCTTGAAGCTTGAAACTTATAGAAACATTGTGATGTTTGATCCACGAGCTCTCTCTTGCTTCTTATTAACTTCTAGTATCTTTTTCTGACTAAGAAGACCCTTATTTATAATTGTGAGAGGTAAGAGTTATGATGAGAACAAATTTTTCTCGACCAATCAGATTGAAGAGTGGCAAGACCATATTTGATTGGCAAGAACATGTCACTTGTACATATAACGCCTTTTAATTTGCCTTGGCATATCTTGTCATTTTGATATATGGTATGATCCTACTGGCTCTCCTTTTTAAATTGACATGTCACGTCATTTGACATGTGTAATTCTTTTTGAGAGATTTGATGTTAAAAATAATTTCACAAAACTAATTAAACCATTAAATATATCCTCTATCCCGATGAATGTACGGTTTAATATGAAAAAAAATCTAAAATATATAATAAATCTCTTTCTAATTCCAAAATTATTATTAAGATTAAAAAGAAAGTTTAAAAATTAAATTTCTAAATATAGTAATATTATTACTCCAGTATTTGTTTGACAGAACAAATACAAATTTGGCAGCCGTTGTAGCTGCATCGTGTTGGCACTAAGGTGTACAAAGGAACCGACAAATCACATCAAATCGATAATTCGAGTCAAACCGCAAAAAAAAAACTCGATTATAATTCGGTTTGATATGGTTTTGTGCTGGAAAAAATCCAACCATAATTGATTTGGTTTGGTTTTAACTAAAAAAGATCAAATTGAAATCAAATCAACTTTTCATTACATGTGTAGAATTTTTGAATGCTCCAATAAATTTTATAGTTCATAAATATTATTAACTCAAATAAATCTCAAACCAAAATCAATGTAATCCCAATGCTATTAAAAGACGCTCAATTCAATTGTACTAGCAATGCCATTACGTTGGATATCCCTATCTTTCCACCTTTTTTCCAGATATAGATTGTGATCTATAGATTGCTTTCCACACTAACAGTGCCATTACGTTGTAATATTGCCATGTTTCTTCAAATTCACTTTTTGTATTCCTCAAAGGACAAACAAAAAATGAGATCACGCCTCTAATTAAAAAAAAAAGGAAAAAAAAGGTAACAATTACTTAGTCCAATGAGTTCGTCAAATTACAACAAAAGCTTGAAATTTAATATTATGTTCTTCCTTTCCTATTTTACTTAAATCTTGAATAAACCCAGAAGCCTCTCACGGCAAGTTATTTATGTTTGCCCCCCGTTGTGTGGTTGACAATTCTGTTATTGCGTCACATTTGTTTAATAATTTTTTGCTTATTTGTTGAATGTCAGTAATTGGAAACCATAATCTGATGTGTTGACAACACATTACAATTAGTCTTAATGAAATTTGCAGCAAAAGATTACTACTGGTTATGTTAGTTTAATTTACATGGCGTAAGAGGAAAATCTTCCGGATTTTAATTAGTACCATTTTTTCCTATATATTCTTTCGAGTGTGATTAATTTGGTTATTTACTTCAAAGAGGGGGCTTTTGCATCCGTACCCACTTTTTGTGCCACGTTTTAACTTATATCCACTTTGTAAAAAAAATTGCATCCGTACCCGCTTTTGCGCATAACTTCAGCATGAGGGGCTGAAGTAACAAAGGCAATCACGCAAAACTTCAGCATTCTAGTAGACGGGTCTGAAGTAGCTTGCGAACTTCAGTTTCAGCTCTAGTGCTTAAGTTTTTGTCTTTGTAAATGGGGAACTTCAGCATACGGGACTGAAGTTCCCCAGTTATAAAGACAAAAACTTCAGCATACGGGCTGAAGTTTTGTCTTTTGTAAATGGAGAACTTCAGCATACGGGACTGAAGTTCCCCAGTTATAAAGACAAAAACTTCAGCATACGGGCTGAAGTTTTGTCTTTTGTAAATGGAGAACTTCAGCATACGGGTCTGAAGTTCCCAAGTTATAATGACAACAACTTCAGCATACGGAGTTGAAGTTCCCCAGTTTACAAAGACAAAACTTCAGCTCTAGAGCTGAAGTTCTCTAGAGCTGAAGTTTTGTCTTTGTAACTTGGGAACTTCAGCTCCGTATGCTGAAGTTGTTGTCTTTATAACTTGGGAACTTCAGCTCTAGAGCTGAAGTTTTGTCTTTGTAACTAGGGAATTTCAGCCCCGTATACTGAAGTTTTGTCTTTATAACTGGCGAACTTCAGCTTAACTGGTGAACTTCAGCTCAGCAAGGGAAAGGGGAGATGGAGTTATTTAAAATGTGGGTACAAGTTAAAATTATTTTAAAAAGCGAATATAGGTTTAATGGGAGCGACCAAATAAGATGCCTGCACAATTTTTACTTCAAAAAGGTTCTTGGGAGTTCCTACTGCTATGTTTGGAAATTTTGTATTATTACATAAAAAAAAAGTGGGAGGAAAGAAAATTCTATTTATGGGACTTGAAACTTTCAGTGAGCTTTACCTTCTAACTTCTTTGCTGTGACTTCTAATTTTATTAGTCTTAGGGTACGCGTTTTGCACATATTTATTATATTAATAAATATACCATCTTAAAGAATTAAAATAAGTAGCATTAAACAAAGTGTTTGAGATACAAAAAAAGTGAGTTCGTAACCTTGATAGAATACTAATTTCACATTAGCTAATTCAATAAAAGAAGAAATTATACATCATAGAAATCCTTAGAATTATGTGGAATATCTTGTAAAAATTATTAGTATTTTGTATCTAATATCAAAAACAAAAAAGTAACACATACTTACTTACCACAATCGATTAAAGATTTGGCAAATAGCACAAATTTAAAAATAAAATCTCTTGGTCGTTTTGCGATTTGGGAATGATAAATTTGCCCTATAACTCTTAGAAAAAAGGTGCACGTGAATAAAGTCTAAGAATGATTAATATTAAATCAATATTTTACAACAAAGAACTAAAAATATTAAAAAGATATAAGGAGTTGAATTTGTAAAAATGTTTACAAAAAACAAAAAAAAATTAATGACAAATCATATAGAATAGGCAAAACACATAAATTACCACCTAAATGGGCCAAATTTCCCTTACGCACTTTCTGACGGCAAAACTCATTCTACACACTCAATTTTTTAAAAGTGTATCTCATACACATTATCTTTTTCTTGACCAATTTTGTAAAACATGTGTAATGTCATGTGCCAATAAAATCACAACACACATCATTGTAAAAATTGCACTACCTGCTTTATTTTTATATTTGCACCGGTACCTGTTTTTTTGTTAAAAGCCTTTCGAAAAGACAATTTTACCATTTTACAAGCAGTCAAGCCTACTTTCTCTCTCTCTTCAAGTAAACCCCATTTCTCTACTTCTATTCCTATACTTTGAAAATACTCTCTTTCTCTCTCTCCCGTTCTTCGCTTTTACGATCGTCATTATTTTTTGATGTTCATCGCTTCAACTGTTTGTTCGCCAACAATGTTACGTATAATCACAGGTA
Source organism: Nicotiana paniculata (assembly GCA_005239505.1). NCBI lineage: Eukaryota > Viridiplantae > Streptophyta > Magnoliopsida > Solanales > Solanaceae > Nicotiana > Nicotiana paniculata. Next base: position 19,191 of record ML366062.1, read on the forward strand.
CATTGCAGTACCTTTACGTTCTGGGTATTTTTTTTTTGTAATAGTCATGTTCTATAGTGCTTTGTTAAATTTGTGCTTTGATGTTTAATTCTATTGGTGTTTTGTTTTGGTAATATGCTGAAATTTTTGAACGTGTGTGTCTGTTTTAAATGAACATTTCTATAAATTCTTTAGCTAGGGAGCTAAAGTTTTGTTTGTGTTTTTTGTTATATTTTTATGAATTAAGGACAAAACTTCAGCATATAAGGTGCTGAAGATTTTACAAATGAACTAATTGACTTCAGCATCTTGTGCTGAAGTTTTAAAAA
>ML366063.1:0-10193 GCA_005239505.1 Nicotiana paniculata
CTTAAGTAATAAAAGGGTCATGTGCGCATTCCCGCGTCTCGATGCCTTTAAATTTAAAATAATGTTGTTATAATCATGTGTACGTTCCGTACCTTGGTTTAACATTTAATTTCAAAGAAGTACATTGTGTGCGTACCGCATCTTGGTGAACACATAAAAAAAATTACAATAATTAATTAAGCGGTAGTAGGCAAACCATAATCAATAAAATATAAGAATATCCAATAATTGATTTAAGCCGGACATTAATCAATAAAAGCGACCGTGCTAGAACCAAGGGACTCGAGGGGTGTCTTACACCTTCCCCTCGGTCAACAGAATTCCTTACTCAGTCTTCTATTTTCGTAGACCATAAATTAAGAGTCAAATCTTCATTTTGATAAGGGATTCAAAATAAAAGGTGACTTGGAACACCAAAACTCAATTCCAAGTGGTGACTCTGAATAATAAATAATCTCTTTTCAAAACGTCACTTTAATTGGAAAAACTCTTCTAACTCAACCTCGTAAAAGGGGTGTGTGGCAAAAAGAGGTGTGACAGCTCTGGCGACTCTACTGGGGAACTATTAATAAGAATTCGAGCAATAATCTGTCAATTTTACATCTCTAGGTCTAATCCTTAAATACATTTTTTAGTAATTTCTTATCAAATAAGTTATATCACTCTTCCACAAACTGATATCCATAATTCATAAGCTTTACAATAATCTCAAACCTAGGTAAATAATTCATATATGTTAGAATGCTTTAAGCATGCTCTTACTTAATCGAGTTATCGTGATTGTGTATACATTCATGTGACAAAATTACAAGTTCCAAAATTAAAACCAAGGTTTGTGTTTGTACAACTTTGGAAAAACAATCCCAATAATAATATAAACTATAAATAAATATCACGGATATGAAAGAGACGAATAAAAGAAATACTCTAAAACACTAGAAAATTTTAGATGTACTTTAAATATTGGCCCATGTGTTCATACCCGAACCTTGGATTGATATGCTTAAGTAATAAAAGGGTCATGTGTGCATTCCCGCGTCTCGATGCCTTCAAATTTAAAATAATTATGTTATAATCATGTGTACGTTCCGTACCTTGCTTTAACATTTAATTTCAAAGAAGTACCTTGTGTGCGTACCGCATCTTGGTGAACACATAAAAAAAATTATAATAATTAATTAAGCGGTAGTAAGCAACAATAATCAATAAAATATAAGAATATCCAAGAATTGATTTAAGCCGGACATTAATCAATAAAAGCGACCGTGCTAGAACCACGAGACTCGAGGGGTGCCTTACACCTTCCCCTCGGTCAAGAGAATTCCTTACTCAGTCTTCTGTTTTCGTAGACCATAAATTAAGAGTCAAATCTTCCTTTTGATAAGGGATTCAAAATAAAAGGTGACTTGGAACACCAAAACTCAATTCCAAGTGGCGACTCTAAATAATAAATAATCCCTTTTCAAAACGTCACTTTAATTGGAAAAACTCTTCTAACTCAACCTCGTAAAAGGGGTGTGTTACAAACAGAGGTGTGACAGTAATAGCACGCAATAGAATCCGTGACCAACACACGCTTTAATTACCTTCACGGGGGTGGGAGGGGTAGAATATGGATATGATGACCGGTGCACTAATACCACGTGTAGACCCTCTTCGAGGAGTGATTACCGGGTATTGCATTGACGTGATCCATATTATTATAAACCTAGGACACTTGTATACGTTAGTTCGTAATTGCCCCTATTGTTTTTCTAAACACATGTATGCTTAAGACATAAATCCCCTCTTATTTGAGCCTTTACTTGTTATTTTCTATTTGTAAATTCATGAAGCCATTTGGCCGGGAACCACACTTGTGGATCCTGAGGGGTGCCTATACCTTCCCCTTAGGATAATTTCAAGACCTTACCCAAATCTCTGGTTAGCAATGTAGTTTTAATTAAACCCCTTAGGTGCCCTAACGCACCGCTAAAATCGTTAGGTGGCGACTCTTCAAAATATGCAAACCCCTTTCCCAAAAGGAAATAGTTGTCCCAACCAATGTCATGAACCCGATATTCCGCTAAGGAGGAGGAAAAAAAGGGTGCGCGACAGCATGGCGACTCTGCTAGGGATATCCATGCTTTTACCATTTCAAATTGTTTCATGAATTTATGCCTTTATTTTTAAATACTTGCACCCTTTCCCATTCCTTTTGCATGCAGTTAATTGATTACTTCGCATATTTATTTTTTTCAAAACGTAACTGACATGTCTCTTTGTTTCCTTTATGTAACTTCTTTAAATCATTATTATCGTTTTTACCACTTTCTTTAACGTGCAAATACGTGACAACTTGTTTTAATACTTATTGCATAAATTATGCTCAACATTTATACTCCACTCGTGCCAAATAAAATACTATAGCAACGCTTGATGAGTGGTTGTGTCCTTCCTATATTATCACCCACTAAATTCGGAAAGGCTTATCTTCGGTAAAACTAGTCGATCAGCGGTGCAGTCGACGGTTCCGTGCCTTTCCCCCTTGAGTTGTCCGCTCAAGGGTACCAGTCTAAAACCGCATAGAAACGTTACTCTGTTGAACTATTGCATGCATCATGGTCAAACCTAGTCAAGCTAAATTGTCGTCCGCACGATAACTTTTAAGATAAGCCTTATCCAAAAGTCCACCGGGTTTCCCTAAACCCAAACGGACGCCCTCACGTTCTGTGCATTTATTTGGAGAACTAAATGCTTCCTGCGAATTGTTGACGTTAAATAGTCGAGTCCGGTGGGGGTAAGGGCCTAACCTATTTGTTTTGCAGAAAAAACAAAAACGAGGCACGAAGTCCCCACATTCGGCATGGTCTCCAACATCCACCTAAAATTGCTGAGTTGGTGGGAGGATCTACACTCTAGTGAAAAAGCTATCGTCAGGAAACACTTGGGTAATCTACCATCTCTTCTGGAAATCTAGCCTAACAAAATGATAGTAGAGGCTGCTACCCTGTTCTGGGATCATGAAAGATCCGTGTTCTGCTTTGGGAACATCGAAATGGCGCTGTTGATAGAAGAGATAGGAGGGCTGGCTAACCTAGTATGGGAAACTCCGGGGTCGCTGATGCCTGAGAACCACATAGGCAGAAGTTTCCTCAAAATGATGGGTCTGAAAAAGGACGCGGAATTAGTATGTCTAGAGGATTCGTACATTCCTTTTGACTACTTGTACGAAATGTATGGCTACAACAAATCATACCGTACCTACCATGACGAGTTTGCTATCACCTCTCTGGGACACGTCCATTGCCGAATGTTCGTATTTATGGTCTGATTTTTAGGATTGATCGTGTTCCCGATGAAGAAAGAAAGGATCCATACCAGGCTAGACATGGTAACTAAGACCATAATGGAAGGTTAAATGGGAAATATTTCATCATTGTGCCCATGATCGTTGCAGATATATAACGGGCCTTAGAAAGATGTCAACAAGAAGCGAATCATTCCGAAGGTTGCAATTTATTACTTCAACTCTGGCTCATAGAACATCTCCAAAAGGGTAATATCGACAGGACATCCACCGCCGAATGTGGGATGACCACATCGCTTTCCATCACCCAAAGCGAATGAACTATATCCCTGACATGTTCGCTCAACCTAAAGATGTTGAAGGATGGGTCGAGCTTTTTGATAACCTGATTGAAGAACATGTTCAATGGAAGTTCAAATGGTTTCCAATGGATGAGTTCATCACTCGATCCCGAGACGCATCATTTCTGGTACTGATTGGTCTGAGGGGACCATACCCGTACGTCCCTCTTCGAGTTATGAGGCAAGCAGGAAGGAAGCAAGCCATTCCTAGGGTCGAGAAGATGAGCCATCTTCGAGCCGACTTTCAAAATAATGAAAGTCCTCACAAGTGCCAAGCTCAGCACCTATGGCACTGCAAGGTTATACTTGAGAAAGACATCATCGAGCCGGACATATATCACGCCGGTTATACCCCTTTCTATCTTGGTTGGTTAGAAGAGGATCTGGGTGGTCAGAGCAAGCCGGGGTACGTCCGAGGTCACAGGGTTATAGATGAAAGGGCTAAAACACAAGTCAAGTTCAACCAGTTTCGTAAAAGGATCCGGGAAAATGAGGATGATCACCACAAGATACATGATCCCAACAAAAGATTGATCGAGGAATGGAAGGACATGGCTATTAGTGCCAACAAGAGGCTGGGATATTTGGAACGAGGTATAATCGATTGGAGGAAAAGTTCATCATAAGGGTTGAAGATTGTCAAAAGGTTGAGGGAGCTGCAGGGGGATACCTAGCCAGGACTTATCTGATGCTGGGACTTTGCGAGCTGGGAAAGCTGGTAGAAGAAAGCAAGAATGGCGAATCTGGGGAAGGTCATTCTGGGACCAAGTAGATAGGAATGTCTTTATTTTTCTTTCAATGTAATAAGGCTAATAGCCATTAGTGATTTTTATTTTTCGTCTGTCATTTCGGGATTTGTCTATTTTATTATCAGTAAAATGAGGCATTTAGCATTTTAAGTTCTCCAAATCAGTTTTTCGCTAGGCCTACCTCGGGCACAAAGAGGTCCCCAACTTAGGACACACTTTCATTTCCGCATTATGTGTTTAATACTGCAATACTCTTTTCATAATCCTCACTGACTTGGTTACCTTTTGTTTTTATATTTTTCTCTTACTCCCCTCCCCAAAGGTTAGTTCGTGCATTCTGGCATCATCAGCCTATCGCGCCAGATCCAAGGGCCCTCCACCTACTCCTCCCCCTAGTCCTCCTAAGGGCAAAGACAAAGGCAAAAGTAAGATGGAAGAGTCCAGCGACATCAGAAAGAATAATGTGATTGAACGGGTAGAGGCCACTGATGGCCGAGGTATTCAGGTCCTGCATGAGAACATGTCACCACTTGAACAATAATTTCTGAAGTTTCAGGAAGAAATCGATCAAGTACGGAATCTGTCCAACTTGTCATTTTACCTCAACGTCCCACGTCAACCTTCCAAATGCTCAAAAACCCGCACCTCCACAAAGTATCCTGAAACAACAAAATCATCCTGCACCCCATCATCACACCATTCCCCCAAAGAACCAAACTCTCCCAACACAGTACAATGCTTGCCACACCTCAAGTAACACCCCACTACTCATCCCAGAACCTCAAAACCCCACAAAAGGACATTTCCACACCTACAACAATCCCATCTATCTGGAAACCATGACCGACTCCACTCTGCCTTTTCCACTGGCGTCCGAGTCTGACGAAAAGGGTTTACTTATCAAGAACCTGGCCGAGGAGCTTAAGAAATTGACTAGCCAAGTCTATGGTGTTGAAGGAACCAAGGGGATTGAAGGTTTGAATTATCAAGACCTTTGTATCCAACCTGATTTCAAACTGCCTAAGGGGTACAAACCTCCAAAGCTCAAAATGTTTGACGGTACTGGTGATCCGAGGGTCCATCTGAGGACCTATTGCGACAAATTGGTTGGCATGGGAAAGGATGAAAGAATCCGCATGAAGTTGTTCATGAGGAGTTTGAAGGGAGATGCATTGTCTTGGTAAATCAGCCAAGACCCCAAGAAATGGTCAAACTGGGTAAGCATGGCGTCTGATTTCATGGGCAATTTTAGATTCAACATAGAGAACGCACCGGATGTGTTCTACATTCAAAATTTGAATAAGAAGCCTACAGAAACCTTTCGCGAGTATGCCACTCGCTGGAGGTCCGAAGCCGCTAAAGTCAGACATGCTCTAGAGGAAGAACAGATGAACAAGTTCTTTGTTCGGGCTCAGGACCCGCAGTATTATGAACGGTTAATGATGGTTGAGAGTCACAAGTTCTCTGACATCATCAAATTAGGTGAGCATATTGAAGAAGGTATTAAAATCGGTATGGTTACAAATTTTGAAGTCTTGCAAGCCACTAACAAGGCTCTATAGTCCGGTGGTGTGTCTAAGAAGAGAGATGTGGGAGCCGTAATGGTTGTACAACGAACCAAGTCCCCGCTCAAGTACCAAACCTATCCGACACCTCCATTCATATATCATCCAACCCCGAATTACCAAGAACCCTCACCAAATTACCAAGCTCCACCACCAAATTACCAAACTCCACCACCTTCCTACCAAGATCCACCACCTACATATCAACCAACTTCGCCCAAATATCCACAACCCGCTCCTGTCTACCACACTTATAATTCCCAGCCATCTCATTACCAATCCCCTCANCCATACCTTTACTTTGAAACTTGAAAAAATTTATCATTACCTCGAAATTACAATAAACTACACTCGGGAGTGGCAACTCATGCCCCCGACCCTCAAATTCTAAACAACTGAAAATGCACATAGCAATCACGGGTGCATTTCATGTGACATTTTTGCTATGTGTTCAAAAACAACAAGTGTATGTCATCGTAACTTGTCCAAGATAAATCCACNACCGAGCCCATTTGACCAGCTGTATGAAAAACTCAAAACTGCTGGTTGTGTCACACCTATCTCTGCTGCCACCCCTGAGAACTCTTCTCAGTGGGTAAACCCAAACAAATCCTGTGCATATCATTCCGGCATGAAAGGACACACCATCGAAGAATGCCGTTATCTGAAGGATAAAATATATGCTCTCATTAACAATAAGATTATTGTGGCAAAAGACCCCGCTCCAAACGTCCACGTCAATCCTCTGCCAGACCATAAGGGTATACGTATCCATATGATTGAAATAGAAGATGGTTGGGATCCTGAGGGGTCAATCGGGTTGATCGCAGAAGGCGATGACCCAAAGAAATCCGCAGTTACTCTCAAACCGATCGTAGTCCAGATTCAGCCATCTGAGGCCTCTGAGGTGAATATGTCTATGCCATTTGAGTTTGAAACAGCGCCACCCGCAAAGTCACCAGTGCCAATTGAAGTTGAGTTTGTATCTCAAGCAAATACACCAGCTTCGTTCGAGGTCGCAATCTTGCCACCCCGAACACACATTCCGTTTGAAATAAAGATGGCTGCACCAATTCCGGTGGCAATGTCAACCACGCCACCCTTCTATTCAAAATCTATCCCTTGGTACTACACAACCGAGGTAAGAAGGAAAATCAAGGTCAGGTCTGAGGAAGGGTATGACAAGAAATGGTAGGGTCTACACCCCTGAGCATCTGGCCGAGTCAAGCAATCATGCCGTCAACCAGCCTCCCCTTACTGAAATGGGTCCCGATGACCTTTGGAGAAAGTTGCAGGCTAAGGAGTATTCGGTCATCGACCAGCTAAACAAGACACCGACACATATATCCATCCTCTCTCTGCTGCAGAATTCTGAAACACACAGAAATGCTTTGTTGAAAGTGTTGAGTGAAGCATATGTGCCAAACAACATCACTAGTGGGGAAATGGCCAATATGGTAGTCGAGGTACTAGAGAGTCATAAAATCACTTTTCATGAGGATGACCTACCACCTGAAGGATTGGGGCACAACAAAATCTTACACATCACTGTGCAGTGCGAGGATCATTTCATCACAAAAAATCTTGATCGAAGGAGGTTCCAGTCTTAACATTTGTCCGTTGATAACACTCAAGAAATTGGGTAAAGGGCTACATGAGATAAAGGATGGGGTGATCAATGTGAAAGCCTTCGACAATTCTCAGAGGTCCACCATGTGGGAGATCAGTCTATGTCTACAGATGGGACAGACTTGATTCGAAGTGGATTTTTAAGTAATAGATGTTCCGGCATCCTACAACTTGTTGTTGAGACGACCTTGGATTCATGCTGCTGGGGCGGTAGCATCAACACTACATCAAGCGGTAAAATTTGAGTGGAACCACCAAGAGATGATTATTCATGGTGACGGTAGCAACCCCATTTATAGTCGTCAAACTATTCCGGTGATTGACGGGAAAAGAAAGATAGGCGGAGGAACTTACCACCACATTGAACGGGTCAATGCTATCGACAAGGACAAATGGTGGGATAACAAGATCTAGAGCATCCTGAACTGGAGAGGATATGATCTAGGCGAAGGGCTCGGTAAAAATCTCCAAGGGATCACGAAGCCCATAAAGCTCAAGGAACATGGCACCACTTTCGGTCTGGGGTATGAGTACACTTGGCAGGAATTCAATGACTGGTCGCCACCTTGGCGCGGTCCCTATTATACTTTGGAGCAGCCAATACCTCATCTTGAGAAGACTTTCAAGCGAGCCGACACTATCTACGGTTCAGATGAAGAAGAAGCGCTTGCAGCAATGAGGAGTTTGTTCCTAGAGGATGATGATATGGATTGCTGTGTTGTCCTCGAGGGAGAGGGGGAGAAAGGCCCTTCCATATAGACTGTAATCAAGGGGGCGTATCTTAAGAACTGGTATATCAAGACAACCAAATCCCGACGAGCCTCGGGGTATTTTGGCTAAAACAAGCATTATTTATTGTTTTATTTACTAAATGATTTTCCTTTTCTTTCAATTTCTGCAATAAAGAACTTCAATGTTCAAAACAGTTATTCAATCTATCAAAGAATCTTCTAAATTTCTCTTACGAATATGATATTTATTGATATTGTTTTCTCTTTATTTATACAGCATTACTATTACTTGTCTTGATGAACCGATGACTGTGGCATGCAATGAGACAACGCAACAAACGGACATTGATTCAGATGAAGACGACATACCTGACGAGATTGTCAAAGAAGTTAAGAACTTTGAGAAGAGACCTAAGTCCAACCTGGATGAGACCGAAATTATCACCCTGGGAGATTCAGAAAACGTCAAGGAGACTCGCATCAGCATCCATTTGTCACCATCAGAAAAGAAAGAATATACAGAGTTTCGAAGAGAGTATGAGGACGTAATTGCATGGTCGTATGATGACATGACTGGTCTAAGTACGTCTATTGTGGCTCACAAACTGCCAACCAATCCAATGTGTCCACCAGTGAAACAAAAACTCAGAAAGTTCAAACCCGACATGAGTTTGAAAACTTTCCGCATCAAGATGAAGCCAAGAGGAAGTTCTCTCCTAACTGGAAAGGTCCGTAAATGGTTCATAGAGTGATGACAGAAGGAGAACTTATACTCGCGGAAATGGACGAATAAGTCTGGCCCAAGCCAATCAATTCAGATGCAGTCAAACGCTACTATGTGTAATCTTTATGCTTTCTCAATTATGTAATTTGAACTACGCCTGACCTGATTCCCATTTAAGAGGGGATACGTAGGCAACCCTATGGGTTCGGTCATAATTCAATAAAAATCTATTTTTTCCCTATAATTGGAAACTGAGGCAGAATATTTAGGAGGACCCACAAATTCCGAAGCAAGTTCAGCCAATCACGGCGCGAGCAGTAGTCAGAGGCATCCACCCAGCAAACTAGGACATAATTTTGAGGAGGACCCTCAAAATTTCGCAGCAGAAGAGGTTGCAATGTCTCAAGCCGTGCCACATCGTCGGTTCATCTAAGAACTATTTTAGATTATATATTACACTCTTACAAAGTCATGCATTTTTATTTTTTCTGAAACAGCTTGTTTAGCGAATCTACCCCAATGATACAAACAATATCATCAGATCATGCCAACGAGCCAAGCAGAGCCAGCGGGAATGCGAACTAACCTTCCCCCTTTATAAAACTCACGATTTTTCTTTGGATGCAGGCACAAATTGCAAAAACCCCAAAACATATTATCCAATCAAATGACAGACATTGTTCCTCAAACTCATCGTATACGCCAACATTTATTATCAGCACAAACGATGCTTCATTATCACAACGCTCTACTGCAACTAACACCAGCTAAGAATTTCTGTCGTCTTTCCTTGCATATTGCATGAGGCTACCTTTATGCCTTCCGAGACTAAACGTTGTCTCCATCTGCATCCGCATATTGCATAAGGCTACCTTTCTGCCTTCCGAGACTAAACACTATCTCTATTTGCATCCGCATATTGCATAAGGCTACCTTTCTGCCTTCCGAGACTAAACACTGTCGCCATCTGCATCCGCATATTGCATAAGGCTACCTTTTTGCCTTCCGAGACAAAACGTTGTCTCCCGTTTAATTTTCAAAAGCAACCCCTGTCTCTATCATTTGCTTCCTTTCTAGCTAAGCTCTGCCCTTTTTAAATTTGCAAGACTAAGATCTGTCTTGTCAGCATCATGCTATTGCATCTTCATGGGCTGAAATATCGCCA
>ML366065.1:1950-20143 GCA_005239505.1 Nicotiana paniculata
TTCCTCTAAATGTCCACCATATGGCAAATCATGGCAAGACTACAAAACAGAGGGGTGATCTTGCTCAGGGATAAACCGCCGGATCACATTATCAACACATATTTTGAACAATAAAGGCTCGAACCAATAATAGGCACGACAATCCCAAAAAAACTTTTTCTTTTGAATTGAGGAGAAATCATGTGGTACTATACCGCATGCCAAGTAATTANGAAATGAAATAAAACACAAACAACACACAAAACATATATACAACACCCCACACTTAGTGCATGCACTTCCTCAGTGCATCATAGGTATATAAATCAAAAAGAAAAAAGAACACAACAAAATGCAAGATACTTCCTGGTCACTTAGCATCATCATCATCGGATGGTCTCCATTCCTCTTCAAACTCATCCTCTCCATTAGCATCCTCATCCGATTGTATGAGCTCCTCATCAGAATCATCAGGCGTGTTTATATCTTCATCATCTGGGAGCATGTACCCCTCACCTGCTCCTATCATCTGCAGAGCATGAGCGTTGAGCGGATACCTCTGATCCAACTCCTCCCTTTCATTAACNTCCATTCTCTTTTCTGCCCCTTCCAACCTCGAGAGGTGGTCTGCCACTTGGTTGTCTGTCCCCTTGCGGTCGTGAATCTCCAGGTCAAATTCTTGGAGCAACAGAACCCAGCGAACCAGGCGGGGCTTTGACTCCTTCTTTGCTATCAAGTATCTAATGGCTGCATGGTCAGTATAGACAATAACTTTCGAGCCAATCAAATATGACCTGAATTTGTCGAAGGCAAACTCTACCGCGAGCATTTCCTTTACAATTGGGTGCATAATTTTCTCCTTACACTGCCCCAAGACCGCTTCTACCGCATAATCAATGGCGTCGCACATCAGCTCGAATGGTTGCTCCTAGTCGGGTGCGACAATAATGGGTGCGGTCACCAGTCTCTTCTTCAGCTTCCCAAATGTCAACCTGCAAACATCAGAGAACACAAAGTGCTGGTCTTTTTCAAGAAGCTTACATAAAGGGTTAGAAATCTTTGAAAAATCCTTGATGAACCACCTGTAGAATCCGGCGTGCCCAAGGAAACTCCTCATTGCTCTCACCGAAGTGGGTGGTGGGAACTTCTCAATTATGTCAACTTTCGCATAGTCTACTTCAATCCCTTTTTTGGAATCTATGTCCCAGCACTATTCCTTCTTGTACCATAAAATGGCACTTCTCCCAGTTTAGCACCAGATTGGTCTCCACACATCGTTTGAGCACCCTTTTGAGGTTGTGGAGACAATCTTCAAATGAATCTCCTATGATGAAGAAATCATCCATAAACACCTCTATAATGTCTTCGACCATGTCGGTAAAGATGGCTAACATACACCGCTCGAATGTGGCCGGTGCATTGCAAAGTCCAAAGGGCATTCTCCGAAAGGCAAAAATGCCATACGGGCATGTGAAGGATGTTTTCTCTCTATATTCCGGGGCTATTGATATTTGATTTTACCCCGAGTATCCGTCCAAGAAACAAAAATGGGATCGCGCAGCTAACTTGTCAAACATCTGGTCAATGAAGGGTAATGGGAAATGGTCTTTTCGGGTGGCTGAGTTTAGTTTCCTATAATCCATGCAAATCCCCCACCCGGTGACTGTACGAGTTGATATCAACTCGTTCTTATCATTTGTACAATAGTCATTCCGCTCTTTTTTGGTACACACTGGACGGGGCTCACCCAATTGCTGTCAGAGATGGGAAAGATGATATCTGCATCCAGCCACTTGATCACCTCCTTTTTCACTACCTCTTTCATATTCTGGTTCAACCTTCGTTGATGTTCCCTGGAAGGTTTGTGCCCTTCTTCCAGAAGAATTTTGTGCATGCAGAAGGCCGGGTTAGTACCCTTTATGTCTGCCATGGTCCAACCAATGGCAGTTTTGCACTCTTGCAACACTTTCAGTAATTGTTCTACATGCACAGCTAGCAAACCAGATGATATGATAACATGCAAAGTAGAATTGGGACCCAAGAAAGAATACCTGAGGTGGGATGGGAGTGGCTTCATCTCTAGTTGTGGTGGTGTCTCAATCAATGGTTTTGCAAGTGGTGTAGCTCTCTCCTCTAAATAGAGGGGCTCAAATTGAGGTTCCCTCTTCCAAAATCCTTGGCCTTCGAGTGCCATGACCCACTCTCCAGCCCTTCGCCATCCATTTCCTCTAAATTTGTCAAGCAGGCTCCCAATGGATCTTTGGTATTAAGGGTCTCATATTCGTCATGCAAGATCACATCTACCACCTCCACTAGTGAGCAGTTTGCATATTCACTAGGTCTCTTCATGGATTGTTGGACGTTGAATATCACTTCCTCATCGTTCAACCTCATTTTTAATTCCCCAGTCTCGTTATCAATCAGTGCTCTCCTAGTGGCTAAAAATGGCCTTCCCAAAATGATGGGAATCTCCTCGTCTACTTGGCAGTCCAGAATAACAAAGTCTGCAGGGAATACAAACTTCCCCACTTGCACTAGCACATCATCAAGAATCCCTGTCGGTCTTTAACCATGCAATCAGCCAGTTGCAACAACATTGAAGTCGGCCTAGCTCTGCCAATGCCCAACTTTGTGTAGATTGTCAAAGGCATCAATTTTATTCTGGATCCTAAGTCACACAATGCTTTTGCAAAATCATAACTCTCAATGGTAAACAGAATAGTGAAGCTACCTGGATCAGACATCTTTTGATCCATCTGTGTCAGAGTTACCGTGCGCAGGTCCTGAAAGTCAAATTTCCGTGACATCAGGTCATTAATCATCTTTTCATAGCCTGGAATTTCCCTCAAAGCTCAGAGGAATATTCAATTGAATTTGACGAAGCATCTCCATGAATTTCCTATATTTCTCTTCTTTCTTTAGTTTTGCCAATCTCTGAGGGAATGGTGCATGCATCACTTTTTGCCCACTGCTTGCTGGCTGTTCTTTGTTGGATTTCTGTGGCACAAGAGGAGCCACTTGTTCTGCAACTTGTTCACTTTCTTTGGCCTTACCCTTTTCAACCTGGGCTTGTTCAACAACCACTTCCGTGAGTTCTGCTGATTCATCTATCTCTACTGGAACTGGAGTGGCTGGAGTAGTCTCTCTTCTGGGTTGAGCAACCTCTTACTCCCTGTCTAAATCTCTCCCATTCCGGAGACTGACTGCCATCAGTTGATTCGGGTTTTGCTCATTTGGGTTAATGTTTGTGTCAGACGGCAATGCCCCCAGTGGGGTAGTTATTTAAGGCCATGGTCAGCTGCCCCAGTTGAGTTTCAATCCCATTAATTGTTGAATCGTGTACTACCAACTTTTCCTGCATCTTACCATTCGTTCCAATGAGTTGTTGCAGCATACCCCTGATCTCCACCATGTTGCTATCTTGTTGCTGATGAGGTGGTGGATATGTCAACTGTTGCTGGTGCTGCTGCTGATAGCCCTGTTGTCTCTGATATGGAACTACTGGGCCTTGTGGTCGTACACCTCCAGGTTGTGGCATGTTAGGTTTGTACTATTGGTTTGGTGATAGCCCCCATTGTTGTCCTCCTTGATGCAAGGGGTACACAATCCTTCATTTGTTGTATCAACGATATGCACTTGCTTTGTACCCATCTCGTCAATCTTCTTCGTCAGTATACTCATCTGAGTCATGAGTGTGGCTATGTTCTCTGCATGTGAATTATTTGGTTCAAGAGGAACCGAATGCACTATTGGTGTCAGAGTCGTACCTCTCATCATCCACCCTGAATTCTGATCCATCTTATTAAGAAGGATTTTGCACTCAGTGACTGTCTTGCTCAGAAAAGCACCCCCAGCTGAAGCGTCTACATTTGCTTTCAAATTTTTCGCTAGCCCCATGTAGAATCTCTGGCCGAGCATCTGGTCTGGAATACCATGGTGAGGACACTTCACTAGCATCCCTTTGAATCTTTCCCAAGTTTCCTGCAAGGTTTCAGTGGGCTTCTGCTTGTACTACAATATCTCGTCAATCTGTCTTGCAGTCTTGTTGGGAGGGTAGAACTTGTTCAGGAACTGCTTGACTAATTCCTCCCAAGTGGCAATGGAATTTATTGGGAGTGAATTCAGCCGATTCTGAGCTTCACCAGTCACTGAGAACGGTAACAGTAGCAGCTTGATGGCTTTCGGGGTCACATTTGGCTGCCTTTGGGTCACACAAATCGACAAAAAAAATTTCAGGTGTTGTTGAGGGTGTTCAATGTGTGACCCGGAGAACAATCCCTTATTTTGCAGAAGATGCAACATATTGTTGGTGATATGGAATGTCTCCATTTGTATTTGAGGCATAGCAACGGCGGTGGCAAGGTTGTCAGCTGTTGGTTGTGCCCAATCATAGAGTGCAGCTTCTGGCACAAAAGGTTCCACCACTCCATCGTTTGGTACAAGAGCTACCCGGTTGTTTGCGTTGACATTATCCACGTTTTCCATTTCAAGTTGTGATAAGTGTTTGTCCTTCTTGTTAGCACGGTTTAATGCCCGAAATGTTTTCTCGGGGTCTGAGAGTCCTTCAAGAAGGTCACCAGTCCTCGAAGAATTTCTAGGCATACACCTGAATCACACAAGAATTCAAATGTGAGAATTTCAATGAAAAATTATTTAACACCATAGAAAATTGAGCTAAACTAAGAATTCTAGCGATACTTCTAAGTTGTAACAAATAACACCGTTAGTTCCCCGACAACGGCGCCAAAATTTGATCACGCCCAACTATGCCTTATAAAAGACAAAGCGGTCGTTGCAAATATAATTCGGTTTACAAGTCCGGAGTCGAATCCTCAGGGAACTAACCTACGTATTACAACCCTTAGTGATGCTAATATAAGCTCAGATAATTTCCGGATGCAAGATTTTTATCAATAATTATTGGGTTTTGTTAACTGAAAGAAATGACATTAAAACTAACAATATTCAAGATTAAAGATAACTCAAAGGTAGAAAAATCTAGGGTATTGACTTCCCAAATTGCTAGACTAATTCTGACTCTTTCGATATAATCTCACCGTATTACTCTATGAGGATTATAAGCTATGGGTTACCGCAATTATCTCTCGATCAACTACGGTAATTTACTAGAGCATTCTCTCGAATTGCTCTAACTGATAATTTATGCAGCTCTGAATTATCCCACCTAAGTTTCGTTATTTCTAACCCCACTTTTTAATTCAAGTAATGAATCTATTCAATTACCCAAAAGGGGTGTTGTTCAAAACAATCTAACCTAGTATTCTTTCTCAAGCAATACAAGGCAGTTAGACACGATTAATCAAGGGCCCATTCAATTAATCACCATACAAAACATAGTTGAACAATCATAGATTAAACCCGGCTCGATTATAACAAAATTGAGTCAAAACTTCATCTAACAATTGGTTCCATCAACCCTAGACGGATTGTTTATCTACTCATGCTAAAACACAAAGAAGGCATAAAATAATTCATAATTCCCAAAATAACGACAAAAGATGGAGAATATAAAAACTCTAATTGTAGCTTGGTCTTCTCACACTTGTTCTTACCTCCAAAGTGAGTCTAAAACTAGTTAACACCTTCTTGGACAAGTTTATATGGTTTTAAATAGGAATAGGTTAATTTCTCCCATTTTTACACTTAGGTCCTTGAATTTTCTGGAAGTTTCAGGACTCGACCGCGGTCGCGGCAGAACGTGCGCGACCGCGGTGATTTGCGTATTTTCTGACTCATGTTGTTTGGCCCACCGTGTTCCAGCCGTGGTCGACCGCGGTCACGGTGGGCTTCAGTCCATCCATCCTTCACCCTTTTCTTGCTTCTTTTCACTTGGATTCTTTTTTATTGGCCTTATATTCCCGTGATTGACTCCAAAACGCTCCTAAACATCTTCTGAACGTGGATTATTTCCTCCAAAGCATAAAAATACTATTTAGAGCATTTTGTTGTCATTTTTGCACTTAAAACAACACTAAAATATGGTTCATTAAGAGTGTAAATAGCGTCTATATATCCTACTATCAACTTCCTCATTTTCTTTACTTCCTTTCCTCAGCTCCTCAATAACTGACTCGTGCTGCACCAATGTGTCCATGATAGTCTTCTGGTTGTCCAGAATCTTCTTCAGCGTCTTATCAATGTAATGAGCATGTGGTGCATGTGTAGTGGACTTTGCAGTTTTGCGGTAGGAGTAGTTGTCTACATCTAGTTGTTGAGACTCGCCAATGTCTGGGAGACTCGCAGCGTAAATAATGGAGTAGTGGGTGTGGGCACTAGCCTCAGAGTTGTGGTAGGAGCTGTGGATGATAGTGGAGGCATAGAAGCGGTAGTGGTAGAAGGATCAGCAGAGGTGGATGGAAGATCAGTTGTCCAGAAACTACCACTGTTGGCTCATCAGACTGGCCTTTCATGGTAGAAGGCTGGACTTTCTTCTTTGGGTTGCTCGCATCCATCAATGAATACCAATTGAAGGGCTTCTTCATCTTCACTTGGTGTCTAAATCTCTCGGCTCTACCTTTGCATTGGTGAGGTACTCTGTGATAGTGTTGGGATAAGGGTAGGCCGAACTATCATGCGGTGCAATCACTGAAATGTTGGACGACATCACGACACCCACATTGATTGGGTACTCGGCCATAATGGAAGCCGCAAGAATTGCCCGATGAATTGGAAGGTGAGTCTCGTTTTGGCATGGATCCGATCGGCTACAAACAAAGGTCTGTCACCTCTTTGCCTCAAAGCTCAAAGTACTCTGCTGAATGGGAACCCCAATGGTAATCCGCGGTGGTGCTAAGATCTCAGCCAACCAAGGACGAACTTCCTCCTTCATTGCACACTTCTCCAGATACTCCTTTGGCTCAACATCCTCGAAGCCCAAGTATGCGTTTAGCGTATGCTGATCAAACCTCACCTTGAGGTTGCGCACTTTGGTCACCTTCGTCCCTTTCTTTATATGAGAACCATTGTCATAAAATTCTTGAACGAGGTATACTTTGGCATCTTCCACTCTCTCGGTGAACCACATCCAACCCTTTTATTCTCTGAACTGCCTCAATATTGTTGGGTTGTATTTATCCAAATCTTTCAAAAGAAATTGTCGCTCAAGTGTCAGTGACCTTACTGAACACCACATACGGAAACTAGTGAAGGCGGCCAAGCTGACAAATCGATCCTCCCAAACCTCCTTATTCTTTAATCTCTCAAGACCTGAGTTGTAGAATATCTCCTTCTGTCATCATCAGGGATGTCATGTATAACGTGTGCCTCAGGGACTGGTGTAGCTCATGGCTCAGAAGCCTGTCTAGCACTTTCCGACCCCTCGAAGGTGCTGTGACAGTAATACGGCTCGTCCTTGAGCTTGAATCTCCCATACGGCCTCGACGGTATGGCCACCTGCTCCTCCTAAACAGATGCTGAGTTGCCCTCTAACACCTCCTAGGACAGGACATAGGAGCTAGACTCAGAGAGGTCTGCACCTATTCCTCTGCCCCATGTGGGTTTTTTCCTGATTTTCTTGGGTTGGCCAAGGGGCAAGGTACCTTTACCTCGACCACGAGAAGATTCACCTCGTCCCTTCGCCATGTCCCTCGGCCTCTTGATCGAATCATTATTTGTATCAAAGAAGAGAAGATTTTTAGTTGCAATTAATTGTTCAACACACACAGGACTCATGTAGGTAAGGGAGAAACACTTAGAACATAGTGGGGTTATGAAGTTAATAAAGGCCTGCAGGATAAGAGATTTGCGGTCCGCACATTTTTGACATGTAGCCGCAGAAGGAATTCTAGTCCGCAGATATTTGATGTGCGGAAACAAGAAGGAAATGAGGTTTGCATATTTTAGGCTGGCGCCGCACTTCTGAGTCCAAAAAATTGTCAACTCTATGATGACAGAGAAATGGCCAATCTGCGGTCGCAATGCAAAATCTGCGGTTTGCACAATTTGACTTGCGACCTCACTATTGAGTCTAAAAAATGTAGACTCTGATGACAAAGAATGGGCTAATTGGCATCCTTAAGGGGAAATCTACGGTCCGCACATTTTAACTTGCGGCCATAGATTCCTTCCTTACTTGAATTGCAAAAAATCAATATCTGCGGATCGCACAATTCATGCGCGGCCGCAGAATTCAAAAATTACAAGCAGAAAAGTTTTTTAATGTAGATTTTTCAATATCTTGCACAAATAGGCATGGAAACATTGTAAAAACATGAAATTTCAACAACTCAATCCCATTAGAGCATGTATCAAGTTTACCCAGTTCAGATCTACCCACATGGACACACAATTGAATTCTAGTAACAGATGGCCTAAAAAGAACTAAAAATCTACAAGTTAAACTAACAAAAGGAATTTACATGAAATTGAAGCATACCAGATAGAGTGAGTGCAACGAATGACTAATCGAGGTGGTTGTGTTTGTGGACAGTTGAAATCTCCAAGAAAAATTAACATGGCAACATTGTTTTGTTCAAAGAGGGAAAAGTGTAAAATGAGCCCTACTGTTCTATTTATACCAAACATTTTTAGAAGGGAACAGAGACAAGTGCAGCGCACATTTTCATGTGAGCTTTACTATGTGGAGAGTAACCCAAGAAAATTCCCTCATCACTTCTATCATCAAACTTACCTAGAGCTTATTTTCCATTATTATGAACAAAACATTTGCACCCAAAGTCTCTCAGGTGAGTGATGTTGGGTTTTCTTCTTCGAAGTAACTCATAGGGAGTTTTCTCAAGAATGAGTCTGACCATGCATCTATTTAGCAGGTAGCAGGTAGCAAGCAGTATTGATTGCCTCAGCCCAGAAATTCTTAGGCAGTCCACTGGCAATCAACATGGTCCTCCCCATGTGCTCTAAGGATCTATTCTTTTCTTTCTACAATCCCATTTTGTTTGGAGTTCTAGGTGCAGATAAATTATGGCCAATTCCATGTGATCCACAGAACTCAAGAAATTTTAAATTTTCAAATTCAGTTCCATGGTCAGTTCTTATACTTAAAACATTACATACTAGCTTTTGTTGGATCATTCTGACAAATACACAGAAAATATCAAAAGTTTCATCCTTGGATCCCAAAAACAAAGTCCAGGTATACCTGGAGAAGTCATCAACAATCACAAACACATACCTCTTACCTCATCTGCTCCTTATTCTCATTGGTTCACATAGGTCCATGTGAAGGAGTTTAAGAGGTTTAGAAGTACTTACAAACTTTTTAGATTTAAGGGATGACCTTACATGTTTCCCTCTAACAAAAGCATCATATACCTTTTCAGAGGTGAACTCAACTTTAGGTAGCCCAATGATCAAGACCTTTGCTGCCAACTTGTTGAGTTGAGAGAGACTGACATATCCTAGTTTTCTATGCCATAGCAGTGGATCATATTCCACTACACTCAACTATGTGTGCTCATTCTGGAAAAGTGACATAATCGATATCTTGTAGAGATTGTTATGTCTCTTACCCTTTAATGCAATTTCATCAATATCAAGCTTTGTGACAGCGCAAATTTTGGAATTGGCGGGAAAGCACCTAGCTCGAGTGGAAGGTAACTTGTTGATGATCAAGTGGTGCAAGAAGAAGAGATCATGAACAATGTTGTGCAACCTAAGGATGAAGTTAGGATTGATATTGATTATAGTGTGGAAGAGACCCAAGAGGAGGTGAACCCGTATAGGGAGCACAGTATTGACATGCCAAAATCGGTAGTGCAAAAGGCTAAGGCACCATTGCCTAAGCCTCACCTCCATACTCTCAAAGACTTGCCAAGCAAAATGGTTAGAATCAATTTAAGAATTTCATTCAAGTGATGAAGAGTCTTTCAATCAATGTGCCATTAGTTGGAGCTTTGGAACAAATGCCTGATTATGCAAAGTTTATGAAGGATCTTATGACAAAGAAGCGGTCAATGAATTTTGATACCATCAAAATCACTCATCAAGTGAGTGCAATTGTGCATTCATTGGAGAGTAATCAATTCTTGTGCAGTCTGCACTTCAGGAAAGGCTTCAAGTCTCGGTCATTTGCACACTCTCTAAACTTTGAATTATTTATCAATGCATACCTTGTTCTGCGGCTGCACAATTCATTTGTGGTCCGTAGATCAGCTAAAAATTTGTTGGACTTCTTCATTTGTTCTGTGGCCGTAGAGGGAATTGTGTGGTCCGCACTTTATTTTGCGGCCGCTGAAATCCTTCTGCGGACCGCACTTTTTAAGTCATGCTCCCCTTCTTGCCTTGTGAGTCGGAACACTCCTTTTTGAGTCGGATTTCATCATGGGAGCCTAAACATCCAACATTCCTACAATTTGCACACTTTCATTAGTTTTGGGAACATAAATCAATACTTTCAGAATACAACAAAAGTAAAAAAGTGCTAATAAGTGGTCAAAATCCACACGTATCAGCTTCGCAATTGCGAAGTTGGGAACCTCGCAAAAGCAAACAAATGTTCGCAAATGCAAACTAGACCAAAATCCTGCTGACTTCGCAAATACGAAGGGGAAGTCGCAATTGCGACATCTATTCCCCCACTATCATCTTCGCAATTGTGAGACTGGTGTTCGCAATTGCGATAACTGAGCACCAGCAACACCAGCAACACATTTTCAGTTCAGAACCATTCTGATGCATGCACGAAACTCATCTGAGCCCTCGGAGCTCCAAACCAAACATCCACACAAGTCTAGAAATATCATATGAACTCGCTCGAGTGTCAAAAAACAAAAATAACATCTAAAGCTACGAATCGAACATTAAAATGCATGAATTTCAAGTAAAGTTCAAAAATTTCTAGAATTACAACTAAACGTATGAATCCTATCAAATCAACTCCAAATGACACCAAATTTTATAGACAAGTTCTAAATACCAAAACAAAACTATTCCTAATCCCAAAATCAAATTCCGAACTCGGTAGCTAAAAGCTAACCTACGGTCAAACTTTTCAACTTCAAATTGCTAAATTCGACAAAACAACACAAATCAACCTACACTCTACAAAAATCAGTTTCGAGTGTACGCCCAAGTCCGAAATCACGATATGAAGCTATCGGAGCCATCAAAATACCGTTCCGTTGTTGTTTTCACAAAATTCAAAGTTTGGTCAACATTTATAAATTAAATTCCTAAGTCAAGAATCAAGGGTCCAATCAACCCGAAAGTTTCCCGGGTCGTAACTAACCAACCTCGCAAGTCATAAAATCATAAACACACATGTGTGAAGCATAAAAAGAGGGTAACAGGGTGCAATTAGATAAAACGGCCGATCAGGTCGTTACAATATATCACTTATTTGGAAAAAAAATATGTACGCCTTGTAGTAAACAAATTTTCTATTGTTGTGTAAATTATTCAAATATTTTTTTAAAAATAATGTCAATTTTTCAAGAAGGAAAAAATCAAGTTGTGTTACATAAGCGAGATGGGAGAGTACTGATTTTTCTATATAAAATTACAATTAATAATACCTAATAGTCTATATATTAGATTATTTCTAAATCTATGTCTTACTTGAATTCACACCTTATAAGATAAATTAAAAGTGACCACTGTAGATTATATTGATTTATCTTCTTAACTAGCCATTTACTCCCTACTAGATAATGTTGGTCTAAAACAATTCAAAAATACCCTCAACACGATGTGATATATGGCTAGATTTGTATGATTTCCCCACAAACAATCAATATTTGTGTCAATCTTGTCAAAATAGTCTCGTTGCCAGAATTTTAAAGCACGCTGCCAGAATTTGAAACATGATGCTAGAATTTTGATCACTACCAGAATTTTGAAACATGCTGCCAGAGTTTTAAAGCATACTACCAAAATTTTGAAGCAACCACTACAACTTTCAGCTCGTGCTTTAAAATTCTGACAGCAAATTTTAAAACTTCAAAAAAAATCTTAACTTGGTAAAAATAAAAATGGTGGTTCTAAGAGTTGAATGTTCAACAAATTTTACTGTATATTACACAAAAATACAATTATTTAGCGCACCAAAATATAGTGAATGGGGTCCATACTTATAAAGCCAGGTATAAAATGATTCATGCGTGTTATGGGCTAACAAACATGTGGTGGTTCCTGAACCCGACGAAACCATCACCACCCACGTCGAGGGATTTTTAAATGTTTACACTTATCCCTTCACGTTGGTCCCCCTGGACCCGGTCATCATCGACTTCTGCAAGAGATACGAGGTAACCATCGGTCAGATCCACCCTTCTTTCTGAAGGATCATAATCCTCCTCCATTTCTTTGTGAGTAAGATCGAGGGGTTCCCCTTCATATAGACAACCTCATGCACCTTTACATTCCCCGACTCTACGGGGGGAGGGGGGAGGGGGAGGGGGGCTAATCAAGTTTTCCTGTCAGGCTAGTAAAGCCCCGTTCTCGAGTATTGACGAAGATAGGGATCGAAATTAATCCCGGCCAAGCACATGCCGTTCCCGGAGAAGTGGAACATGTCACATAAATTTAATTTAGCCTCTACTTGTGTTCTGTAATGGTGCAGCCATTGCCCGGATCCCGAATGCAATTCCTCGACTCAATGAGTGGGTCGAGGGCATCGCATCACAAAGGCCTTATTTCGAGCGCTCGTGGCATGAGCTTTCAAAGGGCCGATGGGAGGCCCGTTCGCACGACGAGATCTATTTATCAAGTTGTTTTTGTTTTCCCTTTTGTATGACTGAGTCCTCACCCATTGTATTTATTTTTGTAGGTTTATCCAAGGATGTCCAAATGAGGCCTCCATCCGGTAGCAATGATCACCCCACTAAGTCCCCTGCTCCGAAACAGGGTGAAGAAAAGAAGAGAAAAAGGGCTCTGAGTTCTCTGAGCTCGAAGAAAAAGAAACCAAGGAGGAGGTCGATCTACAAGCCAAAAGAAACCCCCAGCTCCCGAAACCCGATTCAAATTCCCTTCACCGGCTTAGGGACGAATCTGAAGAGGACAAAACATTTGTGGCCCGGGAGCCATCGGTCCCTGAAGAACAGGCACCAACCGAAGGCGGGACGACAAAGGCTATCCCCTCCCAAACCCAAGAGGCCAATGCACCAGTGAGGGTCAAGGACCCTTAAGAAGTCGGTCCTGTTCCAGTCGGTGTCATCGATAACGGGGTCGCCTTCATTCACGGACTCAATGTTCAGCGAAAGATCATTCAAATGAGGGGGTCCAAGGAGCGATCGATCCCCTCCAAAGCATTTTTGATGGATTGGACTCCATCACCATGGAGGATGTCAGCAAATTGGGTGATTTAGAAGTACTGAGAAGGAGTCCGCCCTCGAGGACAGGTGGGTCTAGTTCGAGCCCAAGATTAGTCAATCGGTTCCCTGTTCCGAGTGTTTATCCCGGTCGGAAGCGGTTGATCACTATCTCCATTCCGGAGTATGCCCGGGTCCTTTCTGCACCTGTTGGGGTAGTTAGTTACCTCCGGTGCCTGGTGACTAAAGAAGATCAGGAAAAGATGAATGAGGTGGAATCCCCATGCTTGTTCAATGAAGCACAACAGGCGTTGAATAAGGTAAGGTGTCACCAAACCTCTTTATTTTCTAGCTTTGGTTGCTTTACCGATCTAACTATTTTTCTTTGTGTTTGAAGGCCTCGGTGATTAACCAAAGACTTTCCTTCGATATCGAGAAGAGCTGAGCCTCCTCGAGGCCGAAGCCAAAGAGCTTATTGAGAAGAGAGATACGTACAAACTACTTAGTAAGCAACGCGAGGAAAAGGCTAAGAGTCTTCGGGCCGAGTTGGACACGGCTCAGAAAGAACATGCTGCATTGGTGGAAGAGGTAAAATTCTTTGAGGTTAGTGATGATAAACTAGACTTGTTGATTAATGGTTGGAATCCTCAAGTCCAACAAAAAATCGATCGAGTCGGTCAACTATGAGCTGAAATGGACATTGTCAAGGATGAGACCGACGAGTGGAGGGGAAGGATAGATCGTCTAGCCTCAGAAAAGGAGACCGCTTGGGCGCAGCTGGCTTCAGTCGATACCCAGCTTCGAGAGGCAAAAGAAAAGATCGAGGCGCAAGCCAAGAAGATTTAAGAGATCCAGTCTCAGCTAAGTTTGGTTGCCTTCGTGTGAGAAGTCATGGCCAAGGAGCTTGAAACGGCCCAGTTGGTGGCCGTTGTGATTAAAGATGATGCCGATGAGATGGTGGCCCAATATAAGGCCGATGCTGAGGTGGCCCAAGACCGCCTAAGGGACATCGTTGAATGTGAGAGGTTGCAGTCGCGAAGAGAGGCCATCGAGGAGGTTCATGCTCGGGGTTTTGATCTATCGGGCAAGATCAAAATTGCTAAGGGGCTCGAAGCCAAGGCCAAGAAATTGGCTTACCCTGAGGAAAGAGAAGAAGACTCTGAGGGTTCTGGTGGGTCCGGGGGTGAAAAAGACCAGGCTGTTTAAACACCTTTGTAGAAGTTTCTTGTATTTTTGTTTTTAGTACTTTGTGTACTTTGTACTTTTGTCAAGTCTACTTTGCCTCTGTAAAGATTTTATGTTTATAATATAAGGCTTTCTTTTCCCTTTGGCAATTTCCAAGTTTTGTTTTTAGTTTGCTTTATTTTTTTGCTTGCAAAGATCGAAATGCCTTAGCATGAACTAGTTAGGTCGTGTTCGGTGGTTCAAAAAGACCTTGCCTTTGACATTATTTTGTTTAAGGCATTGTGGGGGTTCGGTATTATAGGAAACATTCCCCAACGTACTTTAGATTATAGTTTTCCGAGGGTAGCCTTTAGAAGCGGTTGTGAATTTTTTGAAGGCCTTGGTTTTATTACAGGTCTCGGACGTCTCCGAGCCATCTTAGGATGGTCGTAGCCTTTTTAGTTTGAGTGTTTCCTAATGGTCTTGTTAAATTGAGTTATCCGGTATTGCCAAAGATAATAATTCCAAATGGGGATGGCCGCAGCCTTTAAGGTCCGAACGTTGCCTAATAGGTCGTGTGCCATCGGGCTTCGATAGCTCGAGTCATTCGAATTTGCTTTTGGACGGTAGTCCCTGATTAGGGGTGATCATTCAAACCTGGATAAGGTGGACCTTGGGTTCAATACCTTTAGGGTATCGTATGTAAGAAATTCCTTTAAGAAAAAGAAAATTTTTTTAAAGGACAAGACGTTTTATTCGCAAGGTAGAGACTTTATTCTTATTTATATTTGTGTACAGGATTTGTGCTAGGGCTCGAGCAGTATATGAGGGAATGATTCATTTGACCATTTGACACTTACAGTAAATCCTATCGATCAAGCTGAGACCATTGAATCATAAAGTTTCCTCCCTTTCTAAAGTTATTATCCGAAGGTAATTTCCCTCAGTGTTTAGGGATGATCGAAGAGAGGCCTCGAATATTGTTGTGATCTTCGGCATCAGTTTGTAGCTGTCCTTCAATTCTAAGTTAGGACGATTTAATTGTTGCCTCGTTAAAAACCTTGCCGGAAAACCCATTTGGGACAAAATCGGTTCAAGGGAAAAAGAGTGCAACGCGCGCTTTCAGACCTAAAGATCATATCATTCTTTGATAAATTCCTGCAAGTGTTAGTTAGGAGTGTAAATATATAAAAGGAAATGAATAGGGTCATACCTTAGCAAAACTATCGCCTCAAGTGAGCTACGTTCCATTTGTTCAGTAGTTGCTCACCGTTAATCGTTCCGAGTTTGTGCGATCCTTTACTAGTGATCTCAATAATTTAATAAGGGCCTTCCCAGTTCAGACCCAACTTACCTTCGTCCGGGTTTCGGGTGTTTAGTGTAACTTTACTTAGTACCAAGTCCCCGACATTGAAGTGTCGAAGGTTGGTCCATCGATTGTAATATCTTTTGATCCACTGCTTTTAGGTGGCCAACCAGAGCTGCTTCGTGCCTTTCATCCAATAGATTTAGGCTCGTGTTCATAGCCTCGTCGTTTGATTCCTAGGTTGCATATCAGAACTTGAGAATTGGTTCTCAGACTTCGACCGATATTAAAGCTTCGGCACCATAGACTAGTGAGAACGGGGTGGCCCGGGTAGAGGACTTCGAGGTCATTCAGTATGTCCATAAGACTTCGGGCAGGATTTCCTTTCATCTTCCTTTGGCGTCAGCCAACCTCTTTATGAGGTTTTGGGGTATGGTTTTGTTTGTTGATTCTTCTTGTCCGTTCCCACTAGGGTGGTAGTGTGTGGATATGATCCTTTTGATCTTATGATCCTCGAGAAATTAGCTTACCTTACTGCTGATGAACTATTTCTTGTTGCCGCATACGATCTTGGCCGGCATTCTGAATCGCCATATGATATGATCCCAAATAAAATTGGACTTCTTTCTCCCTAACCTTTTCGTATGCCTATATTCCACCCAATTAGAAAAATAGTCAGTCATAAACAATATAAATTGAGCCTTACCGGGTGCCACCGGAAGAAGGCCAACTATATCCATTCCCCACTTCATGAACAACCATGGTGACAAAATCGAATGCAGCAGCTCCCCGGGCTGATGAATCATCAGAGCGTGTCTTTGACATTTATCACATCTTCGTACAAACTCCTTCGCATCTTTTTCCATATCGATCTAATGATAACCGACTTTGATTAATTTTTAAACTAATGATTTGGCTCCTGAATGATTTCCACAGGTACCTTCGTGGATTTCCCTCAAACGTACTCAGTATCCCCTGGCCCTAGACATATTGCGAGTAGGACATTGAATGCTCTTCTGAACACGGTTCCGTCTTCAGACAAGCTAAATCGGGTTGCCTTTGTACGCAGGGCCCTCGATTCTTTTGGATCCTTGGGCAATTTCCCCGTCTTCAGATATTCTACATATTTATTTCTCATCATTTTCAGTTTTGTTAATGCTGGCTTTAAAAACATGACATGCACGCGGAATTCATGCTTAGGTCTTAAAAAGCTGTCTAATCTCGAAATAATGAATCAAGAAGTTGAGTATGATGAAGACAAAGCTTTAAAGGAAATATAAGGGAATTGATCAATTTGAGAATAATCCTAAGCCTAACTTAAATGAAACTGAGGCAATTAACGTGGGAAGTCCTTAAGAAACCAGAGAAACAAAAATAAGCATTCATACTGAACAAAAGATAAGAGATGCCATAATTCAAGTTTTGTTCGAGTACAGAGATGTGTTTGCTTGGTCGTATGATGACATGCTGGGTTTGAGTGCCGATTTAGTGGTTCATAAGCTTCCCACATATCCTAATTTTTCACCAATCCAGCAAAAACAATGGAAGTTAAAGACAGACATGAATGATAAGATTAAAGAAGAAATCACGAAGCAACTAAGTGCAAACGTGATCAGGGCCGTCCGATACACTACATGGTTAGCAAATGTTGTGCCAGTGCCGAAAAAGGATGGGAAAATCAGAGTTTGTGTTGACTATAGGGATTTAAACAAAGCAAGTCCAAAAGACAATTTTCCCTTACCCAACATCCATATCCTTGTTGACAATTGTGCTAAACATGAGATCCAATCTTTTGTGGATTGTTACGCCGGATATCACCAAATTCTGATGGATGAAGAAGATGCAGAAAAGACCGCCTTCACAACTCCATGGGGAACTTATTGTTATAGGGTCATGCCATTTGGTTTGAAGAATGCAGGGGCAACTTACATGAGGGCCATGACTACCATATTCCATGACATGATGCACAAAGAGATTGAAGTGTATGTTGATGATGTGATCATTAAATCCAGAACACAAGATGACCACGTGCAAGACTTGAAAAAGTTCTTTGAAAGGCTGCGAAGGTACAATCTCAAACTTAATCCAGCCAAATGTGCATTTGGAGTTCCTTCTGGGAAGCTTTTGGGTTTTATAGTTAGTCGAAGGGGCATTGAGTTGGATCCCTCAAAGATAAAGACCATTCGAGAGCTTCCTTCCCCAAAGAATAAAAAAGAAGTCATGAGTTTACTCGGGAGGTTGAACTACATCAGCAGGTTCATTGCGCAGCTTACAACCACATGTGAGCCTATTTTCAAGTTGTTGAAAAAGAACGCCGCTATCAAGTGGACAGATGAGTGCCAAGAAGCTTTTGATAAGATCAAAGAATATTTATCAAATCCCCCTATTTTGGTTCCACCGGAACCTGGTAGGCCTTTGTTTTTATATCTGTCAGTAATGGATAGTTCCTTTTGTTGTGTTCTGGGTCAACATGATGCCACAGGAAAAAGGGAACAAGCAATCTATTATTTGAGCAAAA
>ML366066.1:0-24334 GCA_005239505.1 Nicotiana paniculata
AAGAATTTTGTATTTCTTCCAACTCTAATTGATAACACCGTTAATTCCCCGGCAACGGCACCAGAATTTGATCACGCTCAATTGTGTCTTATAAAAATACTAAACGGGCGTTGCAAATATATCTAAGTATTTAGCCCAGAGTCGAATCTCTCAGGGAATTAACATATCAATTATTGTCGTTAGACGACTCAATTCTCAATAATCAAGTTCCCAAAGATTATGAATAACACTTTTTCCGTATTTTTACTACTACGACTGATTGAAATTAAATAAACTAAAAGATAACTAATATTGAGATGTGTACAGATGCGATAAAGGTCTAAGGTTATGGTTTCCCCCGTTGGTGAACTTCTTTCTTGGATACTTCCTATAGTTTGATTTAGTTGTCTCTATCAATCATGAACACTCCAGCTACCATAAATCTCTCAAGTAATACAGCTCACTTTAGATTGCACCCGAGGTATCGTTATCTCTAATCCAACCTCTAAACCCTTGGTTATGACTTCCGTCTATACTCCGGGAGTGATGTTGTTCAAACAACTACCTAAATATGCACTCTCTCTCAAGTAGATACATAATAAATAGGCACAACTAATTGATGGNGAGTGTAACAACCAATCAAAACTATATTAATATCACAATAGCGTCATTCCCCAACTGGTTCAACCAAAACCTTAGATTAAAAAAATTAGCTACTCATAGCAATACTGAAAACTACAAAAGAATTCATGACTATGATAAAAATTGCAAGAGAAGGAGATGTGGATTGATGCCCAATTGCTCTCCTTGATTCTTGCCCTTGATTTTTCTTATTCTATACTTTTAACCTAGATAATCTTCTCCTTTGCACGAGTTGAACCTTTTATAGGTTAAGTGGATTGGTCCCAAACTCCCAAAATTACCCTTCTCAGCGTCTTATTTTCGTCAGGACTAGCGCGGGCGCGCTAGTCTCGCGCTACAGCCCGCGCTAATGGGGTTTAATATTGCTCGACATATCATTGGACTAGCGCGGGCGCGCTAGTATCGCGCTAATGCCCACACTAGTGGGGTTTCCTACTATCTTGACAAATTTCCAGCTTTCAAAGCACTTCAGAGTTACCCCATGGTCTGTTATTCTTCAAACTCGCCCGGATCACCGTCATAAGTCCTCAATAGCTTATTGTACTCCTGTGAAACACAAAAATCATCATTAGAGCCACTTTATCATCATTTAACTCACTTATGACCGTGGAATCTCTTTAAATTAGAGTATAAATATATGCTAAACTATGTGAATTCAGCCTATTATCAGTAACATTGGTTTTTAGAAGCTGAGAAGTCTAATCAAACTGGGAAAGTTTGTTTGAAAAGACGTTGGAGTCTTCCCTAGAATCTAGGAAATTATGGCACGTGGGACTCTCTTTAGGTGAAATTGATTCATTTGTAATGGATAAACTTGAGAGAGGTTGGTATTAAATAGGACTCTTTTTTTATCATGATCAAAATACAATTATTTCAAAATATGCAGAGTGGAGAGTACATACCATGTAATCTTGATGAACCAGGTTCTTCACTGAGAATTCTCTTGTGTAAGTCTGAATTTTTTCAAGAAAATAGAGATAATATCATTAGAGATTAATGAGACGTTTTAGCACATGGCACAAGAGTATACTAATGAAAGTATGATATTAAGCAAAACCCAATCTAATTATTTACAAAATTCACAAATTGTCTAACCAAATATTGAGTAAGAACTGGTTTTTTTAGGTGATCTTAATTATCCCAAATTCTAACATGTTCCTTTCAAAGTGATCGCTACTTAGAGCTTTTGTGAAGATGTTAGCTATTTGTTTGTCAGTAGCACAAAATTCCATATTGATCAAACCGTTTTCATAGTTATCGCTCAAAAAGTGATGCCTAACATATATATGCTTAGTTCTTTTGTGATGAGTCGGTTTCTTGGTCATACTAATTGCACTGGTGTTATCACAAAAGATAGGGACACGACCTACATCAATTCCAAAGTCCATTAATTGATGTTTGATCCACAATAGTTGAGCACAACATGAGGCAGAAGCCACAAAATCAACTTTAGCACTAGACAAGGCCACAAAATTTTGCTTTTTGATGGCTCAAGACACAAGACATGATCCAAGAAAGTGTGTCATACCTGAGATGCTCTTTCTATCCATAAGAAAATCTGTATAATCACCATCAACATATCCCACCAAGTTGAAATTACTACCTTTTCGATACCATGGACAGAGGTTAGTGGTGCCTTTTGAGTATCTCAAGATCCTCTTGACAACAATCAAGTGGGAGTCCTTTGGATTTTCCTGAATCTAGCACAAAGGCCTACACTAAAAATAATGTCAGGTCTACTAGGAGTGAAATACAACAAAGAGCCAATCATTCCCCAATACATATTCTGATTAACAGAGTTCATCTGTATCCAATTTGTAGTTGTTGCTATAAGACTATCAATTTCTTTGGAATCTTCCATTTTAAACCTTTTAAGAAACTCTTTTACATACTTTTGCTAATGGATCATAATTCCATTTGAATTTTATTTAATTTGTAAGCCTAATAAGAAATTAACCTCACCCATCAAACTCATTTAAAATTCATTCCCCATTAGTTTAGCAAATTCTTTACTTAACCTATTTGTAGTTGCTCCAAAGATTATATCATCAACATATATCTGAACTACCAAGAGATCTTTACCTTTTTCTTTCAAGAATAAAGTATTGTCAATTTTACCTCTCTTGTAGCCATGCTCAAGCAAGATATTAGACAATCTTTCATATCTTGCTCTTGGAGCCTGCTTGAGCCCATAAAGTGCCTTGTCAAGCTTGTCCACATGATTAGGACATTCCTTTATTTCACTAGGAGGTTGCTTGACAAACACTTATTCCTTTAAATAGACATTGGGGAAGACACTCTTGACATCCGTCTGATGCAGAGTGAATTCCATGTCAGCAACAAAGGCTATAAGGAGGCAATTGCTTTCAATCTTGCAACTGGAGCAAAAGTCTCATCATAGTCTATGCCCTCCTCTTGACTATATCCTTGAACCACCAATCTCGCCTTGTTCCTTGTAACTATTCCATCTTCATCAAGTTTGTTTCTGAAGACCCATTTGGTGCCAATTACTGATCTGTCCTTAGGTCTTGGTATTGTTATACCCCATGTTTTTGTATGTGAAAGTACGTCGTAATTCAATTGATGTAAGTTAGGAAATGAAATCCTCTTTGAAAGTATATAAAGTTATTTAATGTTGTTACACCCCGTACTTTAGACGTTACTGTCATTATAAGATTATCTAATGTAAACTCAAAAAGGACTAAATCCTTCTACAAGGATAAGAAAGGCTTACCGAAGTCTTAAGTAAGTTAAGATGAATATGAGACTTGTTAATCATGATTTAAATGAGTTTAAAGTAATGATATGACTATATATGATGTTTGTGAAATATAAAGTTTGGGAAAAATCGAATTTAAGTTGCGGAAAAACGGACTAAGAATTTGCCTTGTAATGAAGCGTTTTGAGCAATACATTTCATGTGTTATATGGGACATATTATTTACAAAAATGAAGGTCTTGGAACCTAGTTTCCAAGGGTCCAAACCATTTATTCTTACGATATCGTGGTAGAGAAATATGAATTTGTAAAGTAGGGTCGCCAAGTCACGTCGCCGCACTTCGGAGAAACTGGAAGGTTTAAAGGCCAGGTTGCGACACAGTTTTCTCCCACTCTACAAAGATTACTGAGACCAAAATTTCACATCCCTTTTCTACCCCCAAAAAGATAATATTATGGATTGTGGGTTAAATATTTTTTCCAATTAAAGTGGCAAACTTGAGTAGGGATTATTTTATTGTTCAGAGTCGCCACTTGGAGTTGACGTTTGGGTGTTCCAAGTCACCTTTTATTTGAATCCTTAGTCAAAGGAAGATTTGACTCTATCATTATTGGTCTACAAAAACAAAGTCTGAGTAAGAAATTTTATTGATCGGGGAGAAGGTGTAAGGCGGGACTCGTAAGGCATTCTCCGAGTCCCGTGGTTCTAGCACGGTCGCTTTATTGACTACACTTGGCTTGAATTAATTTTGGACAAACTGTGTTTTTATTTGATTTTCAATATTTTACCTATCCGCTTTTAATTATTAAAATTATTAAAGAAAATTTTGAATAATATTAAATTGTCCTAACCGCACCATGCAAGTGAATGTGCGACCGAGATAAATTTTATTAATTTTGTCATAACCGTGCTACACAAACGAATCCGCAATCATGACAAGGATTATGAGTACGCTATTACCTTTAAAAGAAATACTAAATTTGTGGAAATAAATTTTGGAATTTATTAAAAGTCGAAATATCGCGCTACGCAAGCGAATCCGCGATTTATAGCAAGGGATCAACTAATTTAGGAATTTTTTAAAGCTAATGTATATGATATGAGATTATTAAATTAATTGAAGGTAGTTAATTAATTAGTAACAAAATATGATTTTTATTGAAATTAATTGGTGGAAACATGACACTTTAAAGCTTGGTCCAACTTGTGGCTTTTGTTGTTGTGGGTCTGGAAATCAATTTCATTTGACCCATAATTCATTTTGTGTCCAACATGGCCCAATGGATTTAGTAGCCAATCAAAGTTCTAACCAAGAGAATATTCTTTAATAATCACATGAAATGTATTACTAACTACACTCTAGCAATTGACATGAACTAAAACAAATCCCTTGCTGTAACTTCCTCAAATTCACAAACGCGCCTTGACATGAAATTCTGAAGAGCTAAAGATAATTTTTAATTTAGACTGCTCTTATGTTAAGAACTCCAAAGAAACGATTATTCACTCTCAAACAAACTTCACATAAAATTTTCTTTCACAATATGTAATCACTTGAAATTATTTTCAGTACTTCAGAAGAATGAAACATTTCAGAAAGGAAACTTTCTCAAAGCCGTGGTTCAAACATTTTAATTCCCAATTGACAATAAACGAAGTACCCAGTAGTCACACATATTCTTCTTTTATCTTCAACCACTCATTTCTACTTAAAACCCCTTGGAAAAACTAAAAAAAAAGAAGAAAAAAAAGAAGCTAATATTCTGTTTATGTAACAAGATATCTCAAAATACGAAGTATAGTTTCACTGATGGATTTTTAAATTAAACACAAACATTTACTCTAAGCTATTAGCTATTAGAAGATTTTAAATCGATCTTACATCTATTTGTTCCTTAAACTAAACTATGTCCTCACGCGAGTCGAATCTGTCACCATAGTTTCTTAGCTAACTAAAATAATCATATACAACTTAAAGAAAGATTAATAGAAAACTCCTTGAATTCCTCTGCAACACCCCGTAAATTTGGATTAGATATGGATGTGTTAAATGAGTATTAATGTTACATTTTAGACAAGTGAAGTTCTATTGGGATGAGTATGGGTGAAAATAGTTATTTTAGAACCAAGACGAAGACTGAGGTATACAAGATTTAATAAAATCTACGAAGTTTACAAAAGGTCAGTCTTGCAGGAGGTTTAGTGAAAAACATGTAAGATATTTGGGAAAAATCAAATCATAAAAGTTGTAGGACTTTGAAATATCTTTCCAACTATATATTATGAAGCCCAAATGGATCTTTGTACAAAACGTTATGTGCGTTTTACAAAACAGAGTGCAATATGCGCGCCCCGAGCACGGCTGCGCACATGTGGCCGTGTTCCTGCCATTTTCCGCGGTCAGGTGCGCGGTCAGGCCTACAGGTGCACGTGGGCGCACTTGGGGAGTCATTTTTAAATCCCTATTTCATCCCCCACAGTCCCAAAATATAAAAACTTGCTCTAGAAACGAAAGCTCTCAAAAACCTAACTTCTTAAGGGTCTTTGCACCACCGAAGGTAAGTTCTAATGGTGATTCTAAGTTAAATTTAATTTCCCAACATATTATTAACATGGGTAAACCCTCCATATCATTAGATATTGGATCGGTTCATCATTGTTGAGAGAAGGAGCCCTAGAACTTGAATTCAAAGGGATTGAACTTCAAAGAGATAATGTCTTCACCCTCTAATTGATTCTAACATTGGTTTAATAATTGTAGACCCTAGTTCATGAGATATGAGTTGATGGGGTTTGATAGAAAATCATTAGCGGTTATAGGTTTGGTGTGTTGATTGTTGATTATTGGTTAAGGATGTTGTTTACCTTATGGGTGATGAAGAATAATATTGATTATAACCATTTGAGACTTTAGAATTTATCTAGGAGCAAGAGAATGGGTTATTGGGTGTAGAAACACCAATAATAAGGGATATGAAGCTTTATGCAATCAAGTGTTTGATAAAATGCCCAAGTAACCAAAACATGACTATTGTGGCTAATTTGGAATCTCTTTGACTTGTATTGATATAGATTAAAGTTGAAAGGGTTGGCGAATGTTGTATTACGCTCAAGAGCAGGAAGTTAAGGTATGTGAGGCTAAATCTCTATGTTTGGGAATGTTAATGATTCTCCCTACACTATGTTTCTTTTACCACATTACCAATTACCTCAGAAATATAGTTAAGCCCAGTTCCTTGAATAGTTGCAGAACTTCTATTCTCTAGCTTCGCAACTCGTTCATGACTTTCATTCTGAACGTTGTGAGATCAGTGCGTAATCAATATAGACTTGGGTTGATGCCCATGAGTCTCAATCTAGATTACTCAGCATGCAGTTGAAGTTTCAATCTTCATAATCAGTTCATGAATACATGTCTCAGGTTAGCTCTATTCAGCATTCAAATATCATGTAACTCAGTATGGTTCAGTATTTCAGCATTATGTATTTCAGTATGATTCTCAGTTCCTGAATGTTGAACACCTGTATTTGGGTTTGAGGTCGTAGTTTATATGCTTTATGCATGTTTGGGCCTGAGACCGTAGTTTATGCTTTATGCATTTTGGCCCTGAGGCCGTAGTTATGTATACATATACTTGGGCCTGAGGCCGTAGCTTGTGCACATATATATTGGGCCGAGGCCGTAGCTTATTCAGATAAACATGTTGTTCATCATTCAGTAGAGGGAGTATTCATATCCTTACTTCCTTTGTTCAGTTCAATTACCAATAATCAGTTCAGTTATTAGTTATCATTTCAGTTTCAGTTTAAATAGTTATCAATTATCAATTCTCAGTTATCATCTTAGTTTCAGTTTCAACATTTATAATTCTTTCTTTCAGTTGCTTTACATACTAGTGCAATTCAAATGTACTGACGTCCCTTTTTGCACGGGACCTGCATCTCACGATGCAGGTAATGATTTACAGGTTGACGATTCAGAGCGCTAGGATTCTCGTACATGCTATTTGGTGATCCCCAGTTCTTTCGAGAAATTATCATTACCTTACAGTCTTCAGTATTTTTAGACAGTCAGTATTTTCAGTAATTCATTAGAGGCTTCATAGACTAGAGTAATAGTTAGACAAGGTCACATGCTTTTCATATTAAGCTATGTTGGCTACAAATATGTTTCAGAATTGTATTAGTATTTCCGCACTTTGATTTATATCATCCAGACTTTTAGTATATCAGCATGTGTTAGTTTATCTTCCGCATTCAGTATGTTATGATATCACATGTTGATTCAGCCAACCAGTTGGTTCGCTCGATCACATGTAGTCAGGCACCGAATGCCGTGTTACATCCAGGCCCAGGTTCGGGGTGTGACATCCTCAAACATGAATACCATTAGACTGATGCAAACTCTCTAACCACATCCGTGTTTAGACAAAAATTAGAGCCAAATATAAATGTTGTCTCGGTTTAACAGGAAACTTAGAATACTTGCAGCGAAAACACGAAACTGGAACTTATTCTACAACATATTTCATCATCCAGCAATTTAACTTCCATAACTAACCAGGAAAATTGAATTAAAATGCATGAGCAGATCCAAATAGCCATTCTAATCAATTTTCCATTCAAAGAATCATGTATTCAATCAAAATATATTCTTAGCACGTCATCACCACAAATTTATGCAATTAAGAAATAAATTACAAAGTTGGACGAAATACCTAGTTCGCAGAAGTAGAAAGAAAGTAGTCGAGTGACAGAACAACAAACAATTTCAGTTAGAGCGAACTAGCAACAACAGTAGAATTTCAACAGTAATCCAACCCAGAACTCAGTAAGAAATAGAAATTGATGATGTGTTTGAAAGACCGGAAACTAGAAGAGAAACTTCAAGGGTTCATGTGCTTCTTTCTGGAAATGTTTTTAGCTAAAAAACAGGAAGTTCTATCCACTTTTAGCTGCTTTTTTTTAGTGTAAAAAGATGTCCAGTCAATGTCTCCTCTAAAGTAAAATAAAGAGACTCTTTATAGGAGAGGAGGGACATGAATTATTATTGAAAATTTGTCCGTTGGACATAATTTTTACCAAAAATCTGTCCAAACTATTCAAAGGATAGATTATTGGTTAAAAGTTTGTCCAAGACACAACCTTTTTTAGCAAACAATGACAGACCTTTTGGATTTTAGTACTCCAAAAGTCATTGAACAGTAAAAAAGTAACCAACTATGTACCCTATACTCTAGTATTCAGATTTTTATCAACACATGACTGAAATTTAGCTTATATACTCAAACTCAAACCAACTACGAACTAGCAAAACAGAAACACGACTTAAAATGTATCGAACTAAATATTCAAACAAACTAGATTGGAATTAATTAGATTTGTGCAAACTAGACTCGAGCGACAAGCTATTGCTTGAAACAAAAACTAAACGAACATTGCTAAACTATCACGATTAATAACAACTAAACATACGACGAACTATATAAACAATTCAACAATTTTGCACAAAACTAGAACAACACACTTATTACAGAATAACAAACTAATCAAACATAGAGAAACTTAAACTAAATTCAAAACCAAATGGGAAAACATAAACTAAGAAAATGAGTAAATGAATGTTATACCAAACGAGCATTCTTGAATCTGTCAATGAATCTCAGGGACGACGCGAGCAGTGACAAACGATGACGAGCGACCTTCGAACAAACTTTCTAGGTGGAAGACCTTTGTACCACCAATTCGGGGAAGCCGAATGGTGATTTTAACACCATGTCGCCTAGAAAAAGTCATTCCCAGGTCGTATCTAGGCAAAAACAATGCTCGGCATGCTTGGCAGTGGTGAGGCAGTCGCCGGAACTGGCAGAAAAAATGGCAATCGGAGTTTGGCTTCGAAATTAGTAGGTTAAGGTAGACCAAACAAGAATTTATCCGACCATGTATGTGTTATGGGGTGGAGATGCCATGAACTCTATGAATTTGGGCAAAAAGGTTGCGGCTAGGGTTCCTAAATCTAATATTCATAGAGTTTGAGGGGGGTTTGGAGGTTTTGGTTTGGATATTTGGAAAGAGGAGAGTAAGAAGATGAGATGGTCAAATTTTGGGGCGTAAAGGAGGTGGTCGGACAGCGGCACTGGTAGATAGAGGCGGCGGCGGCATTGGGAGAATGAGAGAAGAGATGGTTTAGGTTTTGGGGTTAGTTGAAGCAAAATTTCTGATTTTTTATCTTTATATATGAAATGAAAGATTAAATTAGGGCCATTGAACTGAAGAAGATCTGATGGCTAGGATTGACCCTTTGTAACTTAACCAAAACGACGTAGTTTGATTATAAAACTACGACGTTTGAACACTAACCTGTCAGCCACTTAATTGGCATTGAAACTGCATTCTTAGCCACCTAACCATTTCATTTTTAGCCCATTTCCCTTTAATCTTATCTTATTAAATTACAATCTAATTAACCTAAATACCAACCAATAAAACAGAACCTAATAAAACTCATTAGCTAATAATTGAATTAATCATATGAGAAATAAATTTGATTAACTTATCAAATAATTAATCAATTAAAAGAGCACAAACACAAAAAGACAATACTTTTTGGTATTTTTGTGATAAGAAAAATTGCAATAAAAAAAATAAGTAAAAATTGAGAAAGAAAAAGAAATGAATAAAGCAACAAAACACTTATAAATTTAGGAGATGTTAAAATAATACAAAAATTAGGTATTCACACAAAACACTCTCAAGAACCCTCCCTAACATATCCCAAGATCCCAAGAACCAAACTCAAAGGAAACCGACTAAAATCATCATCAAAGGTGTTAAAGACTACAAGAGAATGCTTCTATGATGTTGTGGTGTGATTGAGGGCTATTGTGAGCTATGTTGAGATAGGGCTTCGAGTTTTAGCTGTTGTCCAAGGTATGTAACTGTTCCTAAGGTTAATCTTGTGTTGGTTGTTTTGTTTGAGTGAAAAATCATAAGATAGCACTTGAAGGAACATGGGATATGATTGTCTTTTTGGTTGGACTGTTTTGTAGCTAAATATATGGTTTGTGGTGACTGAAAATTTGTGAGAAATAATTTGATAATGTTTTGGCTACTGTTGTTAATATTTTCTATGTGTTAATTAAGTTGATTGAAGAAGAAAAGATTAAAAACAAGTGATTGACGATAAAAGTTAAGGTGCTAGACGTATGGGGTTGTTTTGGAAGGCATTTTGTGGATGTTTTGAAATAGAAATAGTATAGTACATATAAGTATGATGTTCTGAAGGGTGTAAACTAATTTATGGACTAAGAGTTGGATCTAATTTATATCTGTTATGGGTAAAAACGAGCTTGCCGCTCAATATGGTTGTTAAGATAATCGGAAAAACTCATATTCGATTATATTGTTGTGGTTGCTATTGTTGGTTATAGTTGTTGTTGTTGGGATGTTCATGACCCTTATTGGTCTTTGGGATGTATTAAAATAGGGGAGTTGCTGCCCAATTTTCCTTAAGCCATACGACTAGCCAAATACGATGGTACGACATTATATGTTAACGGAAATATCATTTCACTTGCTGTAGATGCACAGAGTTATGTTGATCTTGGTTGAGTAATAAGGAAGAGATCATACAGGTATGTTAAGGCTATCCCTTCTTTCCTTTTGGCATGATCCATATGATATAATGAAACGATCAAGCACGCAAGTTTCATAAATTATTCTATTCTTAGAAGTACTAGTGTTGTCTATGTTCTTGATTCCCCATATGACGTACTATCATATCATCTGTTCATGGGACTCATGACATTTTGAGAGATCTTATTCTTACTTCATTATGCATTGCATCCATTTATACATGTATATTGACCCATGACCATATGGCGTTATATACGCGTATAGTATATGTATATGGGGTGTGGGGAAAGGTTATGGCATTATATACGCACCGCCACCTGATCAGTTGGTATACATTGATTATTTTGCCCACAGGGGCTGAGATGATATGATGGGATGCCCTCAAAGGCTTGATGATGTTATGCATGCAAAAACCTATGCATGCTATGATATTTACCTGCACATGCATGACATTATAAGCGTTTATGATTCACAAAGCTATTCAGACTTACAAGTTGAGTACTTTACTCCATATTTATTTCATGCCTTTTATATACGTCTTTTCATTCCTTACATACTCGCTACTTTATTTGTATTGACGTCCCTTTTTTCTAGGGACACTACATTTCATGCCAGCAGGTCCTGAAAGACAGGTTGACAGTCACTTTCTAGTAGTCTATAAGTTCAGGGGAAGGTGTTGGTGCACTTCACTTGCTCCGAAGTTTCCTATTTGATCAGTATAATTTGGACATGTATTGATTGGTATGTCGGGGCCTTGTCCCGACCTTTATGATGTTTATGTACTATTAGAGGCTTGTAGACAGATGTCATGTATATGAAAGATTGTATGACCTTGTCGGCCTATATTCAGTGTACGAGTGATCATTTTGGTTTTATAGGCTCGTATGTCATATGTATAAATTTGTATTACATGTTGGGTCGTCCTATATCGAGTATTCCCTGTTATCTTATTTTGGTTATCTCATGATGCCCCTTGCGGCCCATTTACCTATAATGGTATGATAAAAAATATATGTTACATTGGTACTCAGTTGAGTAAGGCACTGGATGCACGTTGTGGCCCTGCAGTTTGGGTCGTGACAGGTACTAGGTGCCAAACTTGACTTCTCTTATATTGGTTGAGTTCATCTTGCATTGCATTCATCCAGTATGCATTCTACAAAGTCTTAATAACATTTTTAGGTTCAATAAGATATAAAAAAGCATCAAAAGCACAAAGATTCTTCAAGGAAGATCTGGTTTTGATTCCAGGGATTGGATCAATTGTTATGTTCCCAATGGGATGAGAACTTTGATACTTATAAGGTTTCACAACTAGCTGGTTTCCCTTATATGTTCCTTCAATATGTTGCTGAGGAACACGTTCATGAATAGGTTCCCTCGAGGTTTGAGTATCAGTTCCTTTTTGTTCAGTTCCCCCTGTCAGGTTGCCCTGGGTGGAAGGACCTATTACATCACTTGTTCCTTCCTCTGGTGCAGCTTCAGTCTGGGCTGTGGTTTCATTTGAGTTTCTTACCAGCCCAATTTCTTCATCATCCTGTTCCTGCCTCTCAGAAAGAATTTTAGTTTCATCAAAAACCACATGTACACTTTCTTCTACGCGCATAGTCTTTTTCTTATAAACCTTATAAGCTTTGCTATGTGAAGAATATCCTAAGAATACCCCCTCATCACTTTTGGGATCAAACTTACCTAGGGAGTCTTTACCATTATTGTGCACATAGCACTTGCATCCAAATGTCCTAAGATGAGATATATTTTGTTTTCTCCCTTTAAGTAACTCATGGAGAGTCTTCTCAACAAGAGGTCTAGTCATGCACCTATTTATGATGTAGCATGCAGTGTTCACAACTTTCGCTCATAAGGTATGGGGCAGTTTGCTAGCAAGAAGCATAGTCCTAGCCTTTTCTTCCAATATCCTATTCAACTAATCCATATTGTTGTGGAGTCCTAGGAGCAGAAAAGTTATGATTTATGCAATGCTCATCACAAAATTCAGCAAATTTAGCATTCTCAAATTCAGTACCATAATTAGACCTAATTGATGCAAGTTTATTACCTAATTTTTTCTGAGTTTCTCTATAAAATAAGTGCACATGTCAAATTCTTCATCTTTAGATGTTTAAAATGGTGCCAAGCAAACCTAGAGTAATCATCAACAAGAACCATAACATATCTCTTACCACCTCTGCTCAGTGTTCTCATTGGTCCACAAAGATCCATAAGGACCAGTTCCATCGTCCTGGTAGTGCTTACCATTTTATTGCTTTTGAAAGAGGATCTTATCTGCTTTCCCCTTGCACAAGCCTCAAAAACTTTATCTTCCTTGAACTTAATGTTAGGCAGCCCTATCACCAAGTCCTTGGAGACTATTTTATTGAGTTGGCTTAGACTGGCATATCCGAGTCTCTTGTGCCAAATGAGGGGATCATCATCCAACACACTTAATTAAATGAGTTCATTATCTGTAAGTGTGGACATATCCACCACATATATGGGGTGTGTTTGGTATAACGAAAAATATTTTTCAAGAAAATATTTTCTTCGAAAATAATTAGTAATCTTATTCATTTTCCGGTGTTTGGTACGCAAATTAAGGAAAATAAATTCTCAAGAGTATTCATAAATAATTTAGATACAATAAACATGAAGCCATAAACTTTCGAA
The DNA here is from genome assembly GCA_005239505.1 of Nicotiana paniculata. Classification (NCBI taxonomy): domain Eukaryota; kingdom Viridiplantae; phylum Streptophyta; class Magnoliopsida; order Solanales; family Solanaceae; genus Nicotiana; species Nicotiana paniculata. The sequence goes on from ML366066.1 coordinate 13,644, forward strand.
CCAACAACCTTTCAAACCCACAAATTTCATAAACTTCTGAACCGCTAAGCTTTCGAAACCATAAACTTTCGAATCCGTAAACATTATAATTTCTAAACCTGTAAACTTCCAAATACCTAGATATCCATACTCATAACTTTGGAACTTGTAAAATTTCGAACCTGTAAATCGAAAAATGAGAAAACTAAAACTGAAAATATATATATATATATAAAAAAAATTCCCGGGGGGAGGGGGTGCAGAAAAAATAAAAAACAAAAATTTGAAATTACAAAAAAAAGTAAACCAAAAAACTTTTTTCTGTGTGAGGTGGGGATGGGAGGTTTGGTGGTGCAGAAAAACGAAAAAAATAGAAATTTAAAAATTACAAAAAATTAAAAAAAGGGGAGGGCAGTGGGGGGTGGGTGGTGGAGAAAAATAAAAAAACAGAAATTTGAAGTTATAAAAAAAAAGTAAAATGTTTTGTGGGATTGGGTGGGTTGGTGTGGGGTGGGTTGGTCAGGGTGGGAATAGGGTGGGGAAGGTTGAGAAGGAGTTTTGAAAAATATTTTCCCTTCTCTCTGTTGATAGGGAAAATGAGTTCACAAGGAAAATATTTTCCAAAACATTTAAGCCAACCAAACATGGGAAAATTAAAAAATATTTTCCTTCATGCCAAACACACCCATGTTATTTACTATTTTTCCCTACAAAACTATCTTGTCAGTGGTAAGATTAATCACAAAGCATTTTGTAGAGGTAAAGGCTACCATGTTACCTCTATCACGCAATCATGATACACTTATTAGATTGTACTTCAGTCATCTATCAAGTAGACATTCTCAATAGAGTGAGAATAAGTCTTACCTACCTTTCCAAACTCAATTATCTCACCTTTCTTTCCGTTTCCAAAGGATACATTACCTCGAGGTCCTCAAGTGAAAGGAACTGGTTCTTGCTTCCTGTCATATGCTTAGAATAACCACTATCCATGTACCATATTTGGCGTTTCTTTCCTTCACTTGGACCTGCAAAAAGAAATCAGGAGTTAGTCATAGGAATCCAAACTAGTTTGGGTCCTTTTCTATTGGCAAAAGGATAAATCAAATTCTTTTTAGCCCAACTTGGCAGCCTATTTTTCCCTAGCATAAAATTTTTATTCTTTTGATTTGCCTTCTCTTTTGCATTGCATTCACTCTTATAATAACCAGTGTTACCACAATGTGTGCAAATAATGTTCTCGAGGAGTGTGAGGTACTTGCTTTTGGGATCCCACTTAGGTGCAGAGTTCCCAAAGCTAAGTCCTCTTCTGTTGCTACTATGATGTTCCTGTAGCCATGTAAGTGCATCAGAGGACCTGTTCCATTTACAAGTTCTGTCTAGCTCATGCTTGACCTTGTTCAAATCATCCTTTAAGACTCTTACCAGTTCATCCCTCTTATACAACCCATCTTTTATTTTTCCTACATTTTCTTCTAAAGTGAGTTATATGTGATAATTTGTCTTTTCGCCTGTTCCTATTTTTAATTTTAGATTTTAGATTTTCAGATCTAAGTTCTAGGACAGTTGTATCAAGTTCATTAACCTAGTTCTTCAACACAATATATTCACTTTAAGTTACACAAGCCCCAAGTTCTAGGTTTTTGCACTTAGCTTTCAAAATCATATATTCTTTTGACAGTTGTTCCTTTTCATTATTGACATCCTTAGATTCATCAATTATCTCCTGTAATAACTCATATAATCTTTCTTTAGATAAAAATTTAATCTTATCTTTGAGATGAAGGACACTTACCTCAGTTTTTTCATCAGATTCTCCAATGGCCATAAGTGCTCGTTCATCATTATCATCAGCATCATCTAAGCTTCTTCCCAAGCAGCAACCATAGTCTTGGTTGATTCTTTGTTGTTGCTTTTCATGGGTTGAACCTGTTCCTTCTTCCTGTTCCTTCATTCAGCTTTTCCTTATTCCATTCAGTTTCCCACAAAGGACAGTTTTTGATCATGTGATTAGTCTTTCCACACCTGTAGAAGCCATCACTGGTTTGCTTCTCTAGAGCTCTTGTCTTGCTGTAGCTTCCACTTCTTGAAGAACCCTATAACGACCCGGTCGATCATTTTGAGAATTTAAGTCCCGTTCGGTGTCATAAGGTCTTGATCAACTTCGTATTATGTGTATTGGTTTGCTTGTGTGATTGAATTCAGTTACTGGATGATTCGGAGTCAAATCGGAAGAAGGATTCAAGTTTTGGAAGCTTAAGCTGTAAGAGTTGACCGGAATATGACTTTTGTGTAAATGGCTCCGGAATGGATTTTGGATGATTGCAACATCTTTGTATGGTGATTTTTCACTTAGGCGTGCATCTGGATTTGGATTTGGAGGTCCATAGGGTAATTTGGGTCAGTTCGGTGAAAATTGAAAAAGTTGAAGTTTTGAAGGTCGAGAGGTTTGTCCAAGAGTCGACTTCGGCGATATCGGGGTTGGAATGCGATTTCGAGAGTTGGAAAAACTCCGTTGTGTCATTTGGGACTTGCCTGCAAAATTTGACGTCATTCCAGGTTGATTTGAAAGGTTTCAGCATGAGTTTTAAAAGTTGGAAGATTTGAAAGTTCATAAGTTCGATTCTTGGTGCGATTCGTAGTTTTAATGTTGTTTGATGTGATTTGATACCTCAAGAGAGTCTGTGTTAGGTTATGGAACTTGTTGGTGTGTTTAGACGGGTCCCGGGGGCCTCGGGTGTGTTTTAGATGGGCTACGGGCCATTTTCTTCTATTTTGAACTGCTGAATCTGTCAGCTGGTTTTCTCTGTCGCGTTCGCGTCTGTTCCTCCATGTTCGTGAAGAGTAATTTTTTATGATGGAATATTTGTTCTTTGCGTTCACATGCCTCCTTCACAACCGTAGAAGCCATCCCTCCCCTACTTCGTGTTCACATTCGTTCTCTCGCGTTCGCGATGTTATACCATTCCACCCTTCCGCGTTCGCGATGCTTTAAGACCTAGGCAGAATAAATAGTACTCTATTCTGAGGGTTTGCCATTTTTACCATTTTTGGAGTTCTAGAGCTCGGTATTGAGCGATTCTTTTTGGGGTTTTCAAGAAAATCGATTGGCTAAGTGTTCTTCACCTAGAATTTATTATATTCCATAATTTTATCTTTATTTTTATCATTTAGTTTGTGTTTTGAGTTGAGGAAAACGGAGGTTTTTGAAGAAAAATTGAAAATGAAAAATCATGATTTGAGGGATGAATTGGTATCGGAATTTGATAATTTTAGTATGGTTGAACTCGTATCAGAATGGGTGTTCGAGTTTTGTGAAAAGTTATCGGGTTCCGAGGTGCGGGACCGAAAGTCGACTTTTGGGTCGATTTTTAGATTTTGATAAAGATTGAGGCTTTATGATCCGGAATAGTTTCTTATAAATTTTATTTGTGCTTTGAAGTTCATTTGGTTACATTTGAGCCGTCCGGAGGCTATTTAACCCGAGAAGAACATTTTTGAGTATCGGTCTGTCTTTTTTTAGGTAAGTATCTTTCCTAACTTCGTGTGGGGGAACTACCCCTTAGGATTTGAGTCTTCTATGCTAATTGTAGTCCGTGTACGCGTGGTCACGAATGTGCTCGGATTTATTTGTGAAAAATTAGCCTTTTAGGGTTCTTAGGTCCTTGTATTCACTGAATATGTAGTTGTTCTTGTTATGATTACATTTCTTAATTACTAGTTCCACCTCTACCTGCTTAATTAGAATTAATTGCTTCATGATCCACTCTTATTGCTTATTTGATTCATATATGCCTTAATTGAAATTGTTACCTTTCTATTGCCATGTTATCCTTTCCTAACTGCTTGTCATTATTTGAAATTGTTACTATCTCTTCTGTAATTTTTTAGCCTTAATCGAGGTTATGATTATCTTTCTGCTGCTTCTTAGCTGAATTTTGTTGTATCTCTTTCTTAATTTCCCAACCTTAAAAAAGTTAGATATCCTATATTTTAATTGACTTGTCCTTATTTGGAATTATTCGACTTATGTTAGCTCCCTCGTTGTCGAACTACATATTGTGGACCAATGTTACATAGTATTTGCTCTCTTGTTGAGTTGTTCTTATTATGACTAGAATTTCCTATTGTGGCTACTCCTTGTGAATTAGTTCCTCCATTTCTTTGAATTCTGGAATCTCTGAGATGACTTATTTGTCGTACCCTTGTATTAATGTCATTGTTGTTGTACTTGTTGTTGTGATGCACGAGGTTTCTGTCGTGTGGTTGTTGTTATTATGATGCACGAGGTTTCTGTCGTGCGGTTGTTGTTATGGAGTTGCACGAGGTTTCTGCCGTGCTGTAATGACCCGTCCGGTCGTGTTGAGAGTTATAACTCCGATCCCCTGTTTAGTGCTTCCCTCGTATCTTTTTCTGCTTATGTGTTTTTCCTAGAGGTCTTTGTTGCAGTTTCGGAATGTTTTGGGACACTTAGTCCCCAAGCGGAAGCTTAAGTCTTAGGATTTGGATCGTAGTTGGAACTATGTAAAGACGACTCTGGAATGGAGTTTCGTTGGTTCCGTTAGCTCCGCTGGGTGGTTTTGGACTTAGGGGCGTGTCAGGAATGTGTTTTGAAGGTATGTAGCTCATTTAGGCTTGAAATGGCGAAAGTCGAATTTTTGGAGATTTTGACTGATAGTGGACTTTTTGATATTGGGGTCGGATTCCGATTCTGGAAGGTGGAGTAGGTTTTTAAGGTTGAATATGACTTGTGTGCAAAATTTGGGGTCAATCAGACGTGGTTTGATAGGTTTCGACACCGGTTGTAGAAATTGGAAGTTTCAAGTTCATTAAGTTTGAATCAAAGGGTGATTTGTGTTTTTATCATTGTTTGATGTGATTTGAGGGCTCGACTAAGTTCGTATGGTATTTTAGAACATGTTTCTATGTTTGATTGAGGTCCCGAGGGCCTCGGGCGTGTTTCAGATGCTTATCGGACCATTTCAGACTTAGGGAGATTGCAAAAATTGCTAGTGTACTCCAGTTTTGGTGTTCTTCTTCACGTTCGCGAGGGGGCTCTCGCGTTCGCGAAGAGGAACTGGAGGTAGGTGTGATTTTGTGCAACGCGTTCGTGATGGATCTCCCGCATTCGCGATTCACTGAGGTCCTTGTTGTACGCGTTCGTGATATAGGTCCCGCGTTCCCGTAGAGGTATTGGTCATCTGGGTCCCCAGCCCTTTTTTGCCTACGCGTTTTTGACGTTGGTCACGCGTTCGCGTAGGGGCGAGCTAAGTGTTCTTCGCATTCGCGATATGGGCTTCGCGTTCGTGATAGAGGATTTTGGGCTGAGGTAAAGTTGTACTTCGTGAACGCGAGGGAGTGTCCGCGTTCGTGAAGAAGAAATCACTGGGCAGACTTATATCATTTATAAAACGAGGGTTTGACCATTTTTATCAAAACTTGAGTTTGGGAGCTCGGATTTGGACGATATTTTGTGAGATTTTCAGAGACATCGATTGGGTAATTATTCTACACTCCATTTTAGTTATATCCCACTAATCTATCATTAATTTCATCTTTAATTTCAGATTTTGGGGTTGAAATTTGGGAAAAATTAGAAGAGGTTCTTCAACTATTATTTCGAGTTTTGAAAGGGGATTTGTGGCCGGATTTGAGTAATTTTTATGTGGTTGGACTCGTGAGTGAATGGGTTTTCATATTTTGTGACTTTTATCCAATTCCGAGACGTGCGCCCGAGGAGGATTTTTGGGACGATTTCCTAATTTCTTGCTTTAGCTTAGATTTCATTGATTAGATTAGTTTCTTATAGCTATATTTATGATATGTAATTGATTTTGGTTAGATTTGGGCCATTTAGAGCCGGATATTTGTGGGGAAATCATTGTTGATTGATTTAGCTTGGTTCGAGGTAAGTGGCTTGCCTAACCTTGTGTGGGAGAAATCCCCTTAGGATTTGGTACTGATATTGATATGTGATCACCCTGTACGCGAGGTGACGAGTGTGTACACGAGCTATTTGTTGCAAAACTTTATTTTTTACTAATTATTTACCTGTTTTACCTTAATTGAGTATACTAGCATGTGTACTTATCCTGTTAGCCTAGGATATCATGTCTACGTGTCTTAAATGCTTAATTGAGCTGTTTGCAACATGCTTAGTGAATTCCTGCTTATTTTTCTTGACTTGAACTTAGCCTAAACTGCAGATTCTTTTCTGTAACTGTTATCTTAAATTGTTTGAGCTGTGTATTTACTTTGGGACTACGGGATGGTATCCCGGGAGATCCCCCTGCATATTTACTTTTGAGACTACAAGGCGGTACCTCGGGAGTTCTCCCTACACATTTACTTTTGAGACTACGAGGCAGTAGCTCGGGAGTTCTCCCTCCATATTTATTTTGGGACTACGAGACGGTATCTCGGGAGATCCTCTATTGTTTATATTTCGTGTGTTGAACTATTAACTGATGTATGTCCTTTTGCTTAGTTCCAGTCTATTATTATACTGTGCATTTTCTTCTTCATTTATTATTTACCAATGGGCCTGACCTGACCTCGTCACTGCTCGACCGAGGTTAGGCTTGGCACTTACTGGGTACCATTGTGGTGTACTCATTCTACTCTTCTGCATATGTTTCGTGTGTAGATCGAGGTACATCTTTCTAGCCTCATTATTAGTCGTGTACCGCTGCTGCTACGGAGACTTCGAGGTACATCTGCCGCGTCCGCAAACCTAGGAGTTCCCCTCTTTTCCTTTTTGTGTAGTTCTTCTTCTACTAATTCCAGAATATTGATGTATAGAACTTATAGTAATTTCTTAGAAGCTTGTGACTTATGATGTTCCGGGTCTTGGGAAAGTTTTTCATGTATTTTTGTTGAGAGTTGTTAGTTTATATGTCGAGCGGCATTTCTATCACTATTTAATTTCTATTACTCTTAATGGTTTAGAGTTGTGTTTCATTTTTGTTGTTTTCCCCCAAATGTTAGTGTCACGACCCCAGTTCGGTCTCCGTGAACATGTCGTGATGGCACCTAGTCCCTATAACTAGGTAAGCTTAACAATGCGGAAAAACAACATAACTTGCATAATAATTAAGTAAAAACTGAACAATCTAAAAGAAAGACTGTGTATAAATGCCGCTCGGCATATACAACACAAAAATAATGCGGAAGTCTACAATATCACCCCAAAACCCGGAAACTCACAGGAAACACAAGCTAACAGAAATGTAATGCACGGCTCTACCTCCAGAATGTCTAAACAACTGTAAGGAAGGAAAAGCTTTCCACTAAAGCTGGAATAAGATAGAGACTCCTGGTCTGCGGACGCGGCAGATGTACCTTGAAGTCTCTGCTAGATCTCTCAACCTCGGGGATAGTGCGCCTGGGTGGAGGTACCTAGATCTGCACATGAAAAACATGCGCAAAAGGGGCATGAGTACACCACAACGGTACTCAGTAAGTGCCAAACCTAACCTCGGTCGGGTAGTGACGAGGAAGGTTAGGGCCCTACTAAGGTTAAACAATATAATAGAAATTTACAGTATGAAAACAAGCAGTAATAATGAGTACAACAGTGAAATAAGACAGGTCAAACAAGGCAACAAAAAAACAAGAACAGAGTAAACACGGAATATGTACATCACAATAACAATGGTAACAATGAGGATCTCCCAGGATACCGTCCTGTAGTCCTTTTCTCAACTGTCCAATGGATCTCCCGGGATACCGTCCCGTAATCCATCATATGTATATCCGAAGGATCTCCCGGGATACCGTCCCGTAGTCCATCATATGTGCATGGGGATCTATCGGGAATTGAACCCGCAATCCCAAAGTAAATATGCAGGGGGATCTATTGGGAATCTAACCCGCAGTCCCAAAGTAAATGTGCAGGGGGATCCATCGGGAATCTAACCCGCAGTCCCAAAGTAAACAAATAAGGGGAGGGGGGGAGCTACCGGAATCCCACATCCGTAGTCCCAATGTAAATACGCAGCCACAACAAGAAGATATTCAGAAATAGAGTGCAAAAATACAAGACAACAAGTAGTTCTAGACTAACATGATTCACGTAGTACAATTAAAGCAACTTAAGCAAATAGGCAATTTAGAGCAACTAGGCATGCTTTTCTAAGCTAACATAGACTATAATTTCAAGTAGAATAAAACAGGTAAGAAAGAAACTCAGTTTAAATATTTAAAGTAAAACCAGATTTTCAACAATCAGCACAAGTACGCGCTCGTCACCTCACGTATAAGGCATTCAATTACCAAATATCACACCTAAGGGGAAAGGTCCCCCACACAAGGTTAGACAAGCCACTTACCTCGAACCGGCTCAAAATCAACTCGAAACCACACGTTTGCCACGAGTATCCGACTCCAAATGGCCCAAATCTATACAATTCAATTACATATCGTAAATAACATCTCAAGAAACTGATTCTACTATTTAATTCAAAGCTAAGGCGCGAAATTAGGTAAAATGACCAAAACGCCCCTCGGTCCCACGTCTCGGAATCGGGTAAAATTTATATTTTTCGGACACCCATTCACTCACGAACGCACCTGCGACTACTGGCTAAATCCCTCTCCATTGCACCTGCAATCAACCCTATCGTGCCTGCGAGTCCGCACCTGCGGGAAAACCTTCGCAGGTGCGAAAACACCAGAAGAGGTCTGGTTCAGCCATTTGATAAGTCCCAAATTCTCTCGTTAAGCATCCGAAACAACCATGAGGCCCCCGGGACCTCAACCAAAACCACCAACCGACCCTAATACCTTATTTGAACTAGGTCAAGCCTTAAAAACATGTCTCATAACATCAAAATCATCGATTATGCATAGGTTCAAGCCCAGAAACTTAGGAAAATTCTAGAATTCACATCCGACGCCGAAACACATCTAAACTCATCCGAATGACCTCAAATTTTGCACACACATCCCAAATGACATGACGGAACTACTTCAACTTCCGGAATTCCATTCCGATCCTCGGATCAAAAACTCACTATCGGAATGGGAACTTCAAAAATTCAAACTTCGGCATTTTAAGCCTAAATGAGCTACGAACTTCCAAAATGCATTCCGAACACGCTTCCAACCCCGAAATCACGTAACGGAGCTAATAGAACCATTAGATTTCCATTCCGAGGCCGTCTTCACACTGTTCCGACTACGGGCAACTTTCCAACACCTAAGCTCTCATTTAGGGACTAAGTGTCCCAAAACTGGCGATAATCAATACACATGCGCATAGAACCATCATTTTTATTCACAATCAAGACAGGAGCAACCCAAGGTGAAACACTGGGTAGAATAAAACCCTTATCAAGCAATTCTTGTAACTGATCCTTCAACTCCTTCAACTCAGGAAAAGACATACAGTACAGAGGAATGGAAATGGGCTGAGCGCCCGACAACAAATTAATGCCAAAATCAATGTCTCCATCGGGCGGCATGCCCGGAAGATCAGCCGGAAATACATCGGGATAATCCCGTACCACTGGAATTGAATCAACAGAAGGGGTATCAACACTGACATCTCTCACATAAGCTAAATACGCGGCACACCCCTTCTCAACCATACACTGAGCTTTAAGGAAAGAGATAACTCTACTAGGAGTGTGATCTAAGGTACCACTCCACTCAACACGCGGAATACCTGACATAGCCAGTGTCACTGTCTTGGCGTGACAATCAAAAATAGCATAATGGGGGGGGGAACCAGTCCATGCCCAAGATAATATCAAAATCCACCATATCGAGTAACAATAAATCTGCACTGGTCTCAAAACCACGAATAGTAACCAAACATGACCGATAAACATGGTCCACAACAAGAGAATCTCCCACAGGAGTAGAAACATAAACATGAGAACTCAAAGAATCTCGGGCTATACCCAAATGATGAGAAAAATAAGAAGACACATAAGAATACGTGGAGCCTGGATCGAATATAACCGATTCATCTCTGTGACAAACCAGTATAATACCTGTAATGACACAATCAGAGGAAAAAGCCTCGGTATGAGCAGGAATAGCATAATATCTGGCCTGGCCTCCCCCTCAAGGGAGACCTCTACCTCCCCGACCTCCGCCCCTAGCTGGGCAGATGGGGTAGCAGCTGTAGCTGTGATCATGGCCTGAGAACTTTGTTGAGCACGTTGTGGCTGAAAAGTCTGTGAAGATGCACCCCTACTAAGTATGGGGCAGTCCCTAACCATATGGCGTGTATCGCCACACTAAAAACAAGCTCTGGTAGGATGTGGTGGCTGTGACTAGCTAGGGCCAGGTCTGCTAGACTGACCTCAGAAAGCACCCCGCACATGAGGCGCGCTAGAAACTGGAGGTGCATAGTAAGGCTCCTGAGGCCTGGGCGTAGCTGGGGTACCACTGGCTGCTGGAAGAGCTGAATGAACGGGGCGGACCATATAACCCCTACCATGTCGACCTGCTGCTGGGCTACGGGCACCAAAGTAGTGGCCCGATGATCACGCTCAACTATGTCTTGTAGAAGACTAAGCGGGCGTTGCAAATATAATCCGGGTATTGCGCCCAGAGTCGATCCCACAGGGAATTTACGTATCAATTGAGTCTATAAAATACTAAACTGTTACTTAATCACTTTTCTCAAGACTTTTGAATATCAATTGGTGATGTTTACTAAATCTAATAACAAAATAATAAATTAGCAATTAACTAACAAT
>ML366067.1:9188-26191 GCA_005239505.1 Nicotiana paniculata
GGGTCCGGCTGCGTAATCTGCACAACATAAAGAAGTGCAGGTGTAGCATCAGTACAACCGACCCCATGTACTGAGTAAGTGCCGAGCCTAACCTCGGTGAAGTAGTGACGAGGCTAATACACGACAACAAAATGTACATGTGCAATTCAATAGTATAGCAGAAACTAAACAAGAATACAATTATGGGGAGAACATGCTGGGGTAAGAGATAGAAAATACTGAAATGACAGAAACAAAAACAACAGTCCGAAATACCTGAATATAATAACGGCAATTGACAACACAGATTAAACAGTAAAAGATGCGGCACGACATGTCCCCTCATGCATAATAATAATATAAAACATGGCACGGAATGTCCCCTCATGCGCAATAATATAAAACATGGCACGGAATGTCCCCTCGTACATAATCAATATAAAACATGGCACGGAATGTCCCCTCGTGCATAATAATATAAAACATGGTACGGAATGTCCCCTCGTCCATAATCAATATAAAACATGGCAGGGAATGTCCCGTCGTGCATAATCAATATAAAACATGGCACGGAATGTCCCCTCGTGCATAATAATATAAAACATGGTACGGAATGTCCCCTCGTCCATAATCAATATAAAACATGGCAGGGAATGTCCCGTCGTGCATAATCAATATAAAACATGGCACGACATCACCCTTCGTACTTTAACACTCTTCCTCACCCAAACAACAATCACAAACAAGGGCAAGGAAATAAACAGAGAGAGAAAATAAAATGGAAATCCCGGCAAGGGAACATCAATTAAACAATTAAATCTCGGCAAGGGAACATCAATTAAACAATTAAGTCCCGGCAAGGGAACATTAATTAACAATTAAATCCCGGCAAAGGAACTATACAACGATGACCCGGCAAGGGTATATTTCAATAACTCTTCCTCTTTCTTTCACTTTCATTTCCATGATTTATTCTATTACTTGAGTCAATGCTCCAAAGGATGTAATTATCTCATATTCCTTCATCATTCATTTTACAATTTGAGCCAATGCTCCAAAGAATGTAATTACCTCATATTTCTTCATTATTTGTTTCACAATTTGAGCCAATGCTCCAAAGAATATAATTATCTCATATTCCTTCATCATTAATTTTACAATTTGAGTCAATGCTCCAAAGAATGTAATTACCTCATATTTCTTCATTATTCGTTTCACAATTTGAGCCAATGCTCCAAAGCATGTAATTATCTCATATTCCTTCATCATTCGTTTTACTTCATATAGAAATCATCAATTAAGCATAGAAATTACAACAAAGTCAGAATATTCATAATATAGGGACTCACGGTCATGCTAGACACCAATGTATAGATACTCGTCACCATGCCTATACATCGTATTTGACAATTAGCAAATAGCAAATGATACTCAACTCCTATTCCCTCAAGCTAAGGTTAGACCAAACACTTACCTCGGGTCCAAAATATAGCAATCAACCCTCTAACACCGCCTTTCCTTTAGAATTCAACTCCGGAATGGTATTATCTAGGCATAATCAACTCAAGTATATCAATAAGGATTCAATAATTCAATTACATAGCCTAATTACCAATTTCCATGCACTCGTCCAAAATAACAAAATTCGACCCCGGGCCCGCTTGGTCCAAACACGAGGCTCGGACCAAAACCACGTCACCCATTCACCCATGAGCCGGAATACATAATTTGTTTTCAAATTCGACCCCAAAACGAGGTCTAAATCAAGAAAATTCAAAATGGCCTAACTCTACCCAAATTCCCAATTTTCTACTCTAATTTGCATGCTTTAGGCTTAGGAATTCATGAGATATAGATGAAAAATGAAGGAAACGAGTTAAAATTTACTAACCCAAGAAGTTTTAGTGAAGGATGGCTTCAATGGATGCCTAAGGACCTTGGAGATGATGAATTTCGTGAAAACTTTTGAAAAATCCCGAAGCTACTGTTCTGGAAATACTTATATACCACTGGGCAAAATTTCCCTTCGCGTTCGCGGAAGGGAGGTCGCGTTCGCGAAGGGTAGACTTGACAGACCATCGCGTTCGCGGAAGGGTGAATGCGAACGCAAAGAGTAAAAAGGCTGAGGTCCAGAAATTGACCTACGCGAACGCGTGGGACATCACGCGAACGTGATGAAGAAGACCTGCAAAGCTACGCGAATGCTGTCAATTGTATGCGAGCGCGAAGAGGAAAAGAGGGCTAAGTCCTCAGGGTCAAATAACCCTATGCGATCGCGAGGGAATAGATGCAAACGCGATGAAGGAATCTTAAAGCTTCGCAAATGCGGAAGAGGCGTCGCGAACGCGAAGAACAAATGGACCTGCAACTGCTGAAGCCAAAAACCAGCAATCTTCCTAAGTTCAAAATCACTCTGAGACACCTCTGAAACACTCCCGAGCCCTCGGGGCTCCTAACAAATCACATGCACTAACTCAACAACATCCTACGAACTTAACCATGCGATCAAATCGCCAATACAACATCAAAAACAACAAATCAAACCTCATAATCACTAGTTTTTCTTCAAACTTCATAAACTTTCAATTTTAGAGTTTTAAGTCCAAAACACGTCAAACGACGTCTAATTTCAACCAAACTTCACAGAAATATCTTAAACCACATATAAGACCTGTACAAGGTGCTGGAACCAAAATACGGGCCCGATACCAACACATTCTAACCAATTTTCATTTCACTTTTCTTTATAAATTTCAGAAAAATAATTTCACTCAAAAATTCATTTCTCGGGCTTGGGACCTCGGAATTCGATTTCGGGCATACGCCCAAGTCCCATATTTTCCTACGGACCCTCCGGGACCGTCAAATCACGGGTCCGGATCCGTTTACCTAGAATGTTGATCGGAGTCAAATTTATTCATTTTAATATCAAAATCTTATCATTTTTCACAGAATTTCACATTTAAGTTGTTCGGTTACGCGCCCGGACTGCGCACGCAAATTGAGGCAACTACAAATGAGGTTTTCAAGGCCTCGAAAGTACGGAATGGGTAATAAAATAGGTGATGACCCCTTTGGGTCGTCACATTCTCCACCTCTAAAACAACCGTTCGTCCTCGAACGGACAGAAGAAGGAAGTACCTGAGTGGGGAAATAAATGAGGGTAAGGGCTCCGCATATCGGAATCGGACTCCCAGGTTGATGCCTCAGGAGGCTGACCTCTCCACTGAACACGAGCAGAAGGGTAACTCTTGGATCTCAACTGACGAACCTGCCGGTCTAAAATAGCTACCGGCTCCTCCTCATAAGATAAGTCCTTGTCCAACTGGACAGTGTTGAAATCTAACACGTGGGCTGGATCGCGGTGATACCTCCGAAGCATGGACACATGAAAAACTGGATGTACGGCTGATAAGCTAGGCGGCAATGCAAGTCTATAAGCCACCTCTCCCACTCAACCAAGAATCTAAAACGGACCAATGAACCTAGGGCTAAGCTTGCCCTTCTTCCCAAATCTCATCATGCCCTTCATAGGCGATACTCGAAGCAATACTCACTACCAACCATAAAATCCACATCTCAAACCTTGCGATCTGCATAACTCTTTTGCCTGGACTGAGCTGTACGAAGCCTATCCTGAATGATCCTGACCTTGTCCAAGGCCTCCTGAACCAATCTGTACCCAACAACCGAGCCTCTCCTAGCTCAAACCATCCCACCGGAGATCGACACCACCTACCATATAAAGCCTCATAAGAAGCCATTTGGATAATCGACTGGTAGTTGTTGGTGTAGGAAAACTCTGCTAAAGGCAAGAACTAATCCCATGATCCTCCAAAGTCAATAACACAAGCTCGGAGCATATCCTCCAATATCTGAATAGTCCGCTCGGACTGTCCATCCGTCTGAGGATGAAATGATGTGCTCAACTCCACCTGGGTGCCTAAATCTGCATCAACACTGCACCAAGCCCAATACGGGAAGCATCGCAATAGACTGTGTAAGGCCCTGAATCTGTGGGCAAAAACAATATCGGTGTCGTAGTCAGAGCTGTCTTGAGCCTCTGAAAGCTCACCTCACACTCGTCCGACCATCTGAACTGGGCACCCTCCTGGGTCAACCTGGTCATCGGGGCTGCAATAGATGAGAACCCCTCCACGAACCGACGATAATAGCCTGCCAATCCCAAGAAACCTCGAATCTCTGTAGCTGATGCTGGTCTAGGCCAGTTCTTGACTGCCTCAATCTTCTTCGAGTCAACTTGAATTCCCTCTGCTAATACGACATGACCCAGGAATGCAACTGAACTCAACCAGAACTCACACTTCGAAAACTTTGCATATAGCTGGCTATCCTTCAGAGTTTGAAGAACCACTCTGAGATTCTGCTCGTGCTCCTCCTGGCTGCGGGAGTATATCAATATATCATCAATTAAGACTATCATGAACGAGCCCAAATAAGGCCTGAACACTCGGTTAATCCATAAAAGCTGTTGGGGCATTTGTCAACCCAAACGACATGACTAAAAACTCGTAATGCCCGTACCGAGTGCGGAAAGCTGTCTTAGGGACATTAGATGCCCTAATCCTCAACTGATGGTAGCCAGATCTCAAGTCTATCTTTGAAAATACCTTGGCACCCTGAAGCTGATCGAACAAATCATCAATCCTCGGCAGTGGATACTTATTCTTGATTGTAACCTTGTTCAATTGCCGGTAATCAATGCACATCCTCATCGAACCGTCCTTTTTCTTCACAAACAATAATGGAGCACCCCAAGGAGAAACGTTGGGCCTAATGAAACCCTTCCCAAGCAAATCCTGCAATTGTTCCTTCAACTCTTTCAACTTTTTCAACTCTGGCGGGGCCATGCGATACGGAGGAATGGAAATGGGATGGGTTCCCGGAGCCAAATCAATGCAGAAATCAATGTCTCTGTCGGGTGGCATCCCCGGCAGGTCTGAAGGGAAGACCTCAGGAATCTCACAAACCACGGGCACCGAATCAATAGAGGGAACCTCAACACTAGAATCGGTCATAAGCCAAATACCCCTTCTCGACCATACGCCGAGCCTTCACGTACGAAATAACACTGCGGGTAGAGTGGCCAGGAGTCCCTCTCCACTCCAAACGGGGAAAATTCGGTAACGCTAAGGTCACAGTCTTGGCATGGCAATCCAAGATAGCATGATATGGGAATAACCAGTCCATCCCCCAATATAACATCAAAATCGACCATACCTAAAAGCAACAAATCAACACGGGTCGCAAGACCCCCAATCACCACAACACAAGAACGATGGACTCGATCGACCACGATAGAATCACCCACCGGTGTAGATACATAAACAGGAACACTCAATGGATTACTATGCATGACCAGGTACGGTGCAAATAAGAGGACACATACGAATACGTAGACCCTGGATCAAATAGCACTGAAGCATCTTTGTCACAAACCTGAATAGTACCTATAATGACTGCATCTGAAGACTCAACCTCTGGCCTGGCTGGAAGAGCATAACATCGGGGCTGGGCCCCACCACCCTGAACCACATCTCTGGGACGGCCAACTGCTGGCTGGCCTCCACCTCTGGCGGCTTGAGCTCCACCTCTATGACCTCTACCTCCACCTCTAGCACCTCTACTCCCACCTCTAGCTGGCTGGGCAGGTTGTGGAACACCTAGTGCTTGTACCATGGCACGAGAACCCTGATGCTGGGACCCACCAGAACCACGAGGACAAAACCTGGAAATGTGCCCCAAACACCCGCAAGTATAACAAGGCTTCTGCTGATGTGACGACTGACTCTGGAACTGGCCCTGTCGACCCTTATAACCACCCTGGAAATTCTGAAGCGGCGGTGCACCGATAGGTGCTGGTGGCGCACTGTAAGGCTGCTGATCGGGATAGTGCGTCTGATAACCACGACCACCTGAAGTACCATGGGAAACCTGGAGAGCTGACTAAAAAGGTCTGGGAGGATGACCTCTGCCTGAAGAATCCCTGCCCCCAGATGAGGCTCCACTGAAACGACCGAAATGACGGGGCCTCTTGTCAGCCCCCTGACCACCACCCTGTGACATAATCATCTCAATCCTTCTGGCCACATTGGCCGCATCCTGGAACGATATATTTGTACCTGACTCTCTAGCCATCTGAAGTCTGATAGGCCGGGCCAATCCCTCGATAAACCTCCGAACCCTCTCCCGATCAGTGGGAAGTATCATAAGAGCATGTCGGGCTAGAGAGATGAACCTGGTCTCGTACTGAGTGACGGACATGGATCCTTGTTGGAGACGCTCAAACTGCCTCTGAAGGTCCTCTCTCTGAGTAATGGGAAGGAACTTCCCCAAAAATACCTCTAAGAACTGAGTCCAAGTCAAAGGTGTAGATCCAGCTGGTCTGGATAAGCTTTAGTCTCTCCACCAACTCTTGGCTGCGCCAGATAACCGAAAAGTAGCGAAGTCAACTCCGTTGGACTCCACTATACCCATATTCCGAAGAACCTCATGGCAGTTGTCCAAATAATCTGGGGGTCCTCTAATGGTGAACCAGTAAAAGTAGTAGTGAATAACTTTGTGAACCTGTCCAGTCTCCACAAAGCATCTGTTGACATAGCTGCTCCCTCTACTACCGGTGCTGCAATACCCGATTGAGCTACTCCGGCTGGCTGAGGTGCCAGAGTCTGAAACTGTGGAGCTAGCTGCTCTGGCACGCGGGCGACAGGAGTCTGGGCACCTCCCCCAGCCTGAGAGACGGCTGGTGCTGTAGGAAGAAGGCTCGTCTGTGCTACACCCTCCATGAGTCCTACTAGACGGACAAGGGCGTCCTGAAGCACGGGGGTAGCTATGAATCCCTCTTGGACCTGTACTGGGACCTCCTCGTCAGACTCGACCTGAGGGTCCTCCACTGGGGCTGCTGCTCTAGGCTGACCCCGGCCCCGACCTTGGCCTCTAGAACGTCCTCGTCCTCGACCTCGACCCCGAGTAGGAGCTGTAGCAGGAGTGTCAGGCTGCTGGTCGGAACCAAGGAAAACACGCGTCCTCGCCATCTTGCGAGAGAATAGAATAGAAACTCAATCAGTACTCAGAAGTAATAGCGCACGACAGAAAAGAAAAGAAATATGGAGTCATCCTAACTTCACAACCTTTGGGGTAAATACAGACGTCTCCGTACCGATCCCTCAGAATATACCAAGTTGTCTGTGAGTTGTGAGACTTAAGTAACCTAGTGCGCTGATACCAACTTGTCACGCTCCGAAATCCCACCATCGGTCCGTGATGGCGTCTAATGTTGAACCCGCTAGACAAGCCAACGTATATAGATAAACTAGCATATCAACATCAATTTACTAGGATAAACTAAACGGTTCACAATTTAACAGCGGAAATAAATATGATTTCAAGCTAAATAAGGACAACATAATACAAAAACGCGTAAATTTTGCCAAAACCTGGAGTCACAAACTCACGAACTGTCTGTAAGAGTGCTAAATACAAGTCTGAAAAGAGAATACATAACTGTCTCTGAAACTAGAAGAAAAACAAGACAAAAGTGAAGACAGAGGGATGGAAGAGACGCCAAGGACCACGAACGTCAGCGGGTATACCTTAAAGCCTCTAGGATAAGCTTGAAGACACTCCCACTAATGATGTCCTTCGGATCCGGCTGCGTAATCTGCACAACATAAAGAAGTACAAGTGTAGCATCAGTACAATCGACCTCATGTACTGAATAAGTGTCGAGCCTAACCTCGGCGAAGTAGTGACGAGGCTAAGACACGACAACAAAATGTACATGTGCAGTTCAATAGTATAGCAGAAACTAAACAAGAACACAATTACGGGGAGAACATACTGGGGGTCAGAGATAGAAAATACTGAAATGACAGAAATAAAAACAACAGTCAATACCTGAAAATAATAACGGCAATTGACAATACAGATTAAACAATAAAAGATGCGGCATGGCATGTCCCCTCGTGCATAATAATAATATAAAACATGGCACGGAATGTCCCCTTGTGCGTAATAATATAAAACATGGCACGGAATGTCCCCTCATGCGTAATAATATAAAACATGGCACGGAATGTCCCGTCGTGCATAATCAATATAAAACATGGCACGGAATGTCCCCTCGTGCATAATTAATATAAAACATGGCACGGAATGTCCCCTCGTGCATAATAATATAAAACATGGCACGGAATGTCCCCTCGTGGATAATCAATATAAAACATGGCACGGAATGTCCCCTCGTGCATAATCAATATAAAACATGGCACGGAATGTCCCCTCGTACATAATAATATAAAACATGGCACAGAATGTCCCCTCGTGCATAATCAATATAAAACATGGCACGGAATGTTCCCTCATGCATAATAATATAAAACATGGCATAGAATGTCCCCTCGTGCATAATCAATATATAATATGGCACAGAATGTCCCCTCGTGCATAATCAATATAAAATATGGCGCGGCATCACCCTTCGTTCTTTAACACTCTTCCTCACCCAAACAGCAATCACAAACAAAGGCAAGGAAATAAACAGAGAGAGAAAATAAAATGGAAATCCCGGCAAGGGAATATCAATTAAACAATTAAATCCCGGCAAGGGAACATCAATTAAACAATTAAGTCCCGGCAAGGGAACATCAATTAAAAAAATAAATTCCGGCAAGGGAACTATACAACGATGACCCGGCAAGGGTATATTTCAATAACTCTTCCTCTTTCTTTCACTTTCATTTCCATGATTTATTCTATTACTTGATTCAATGCTCCAAAGGATATAATTATCTCATTCCTTCATCATTCGTTTTACAATTTGAGCCAATGCTCCAAAGAATGTAATTACCTCATATTTCTTTATTATTCGTTTCACAATTTGAGCCAATGCTCCAAAGAATGTAATTACCTCATATTTCTTTATTATTCGTTTCACAATTTGAGCCAATGCTCCAAAGAATGTAATTATCTCATAGTCCTTCATCATTCGTTTTACAATTTGAGCCAATGCTCCAAAGAATGTAATTACCTCATATTTCTTTATTATTCGTTTCACAATTTGAGCCAATGCTCCAAAGAATGTAATTATCTCATATTCCTTCATCATTCGTTTTACAATTTGAGCCAAGGCTCTAAAGAATGTAATTACCTCATATTTCTTCATTATTCGTTTCACAATTTGAGCTAATGCTCCAAAGCATGTAATTATCTCATATTCCTTCATCATTCGTTTTACATCATATAGAAATTATCAATTAAGCATAGAAATTACAACAAAGTCAGAATATTCATAATATAGGGACTCACGGTCATGCTAGACACCAATGTATAGATACTCGTCACCATGCCTATACATCNAATAACAAAATTCGACCTCGGGCCCGCTTGGTCCAAACACGAGGCTCGGACCAAAATCACGCCACCCATTCACCCACGAGCCCGAATACATAATTTATTTTAAAATTCGACCCCAAAACGAGGTCTAAATCCAGAAAATTCAAAAGGGCCTAACTCTACCCAAATTCCCAATTTTCTACTCTAATTTGCATGTTTTAGGTAGGAATTCATGAGATATGGATGAAAATGAAGGAAACGAATTAAAATTTACTAACCCAAGAAAATTTGGTGAAGGATGGCTTCAATGGATTCCTAAGGACCTTGAAGAAGATGAATTTCGTGAAAACTTATGAAAAATCCCGAAGCTACTATTCTGGAAATACTTATATACCACTGGGCAAAATTGCCCTTCGCGTTCGCAGAAGGGAGGTCGCTTTCGCGAAGGGTAGACTTGATAGACCATCGCTTTCGTGGAAGAGTGAAGACTAAAAAGGCTGAGGTCCAGAAATTGACCTACGCGAACGCGTGGGACATCACGCGAACGCGTGGGACATCACGCGAACGCGTGGGACATCACGCGAATGCGTGGGACATCACGCGAACGCGATGAAGAAGACATGCAAAGCTACGCGAACGCGGTCAATTGTATGCGAACGCGAAGAGGGCTAAGTCCTCAGGGTCAAATAACCCTATGCGATCGCGAGGGAATGGATGCGAACGCGATGAAGGAAAAGCTTAAAGCTTCGCGAACGCGGAAGAGGCGTCGCGAACGCGAAGAACAAATGGACCTGCAACTGCTAAAGCCAAAAACCAGCAATCTTCCTAAGTTCAAAATCACTCTGAGACACCTCCGAAACACTCCCGAGCCCTCGGGGCTCCTAACAAATCACATGCACTAACTCAACAACATCCTACGAACTTAATCGTGCGATCAAGTCGCCAATATAACATCAAAAAAAACGAATCAAACCTCAAAATCACTAGTTTTTCTTCAAACTTCATAAACTTTCAATTTTAGAGTTTTAAGTCCGAAACACGTCAAACGACGTCCAATTTCTACCAAAGTTCACAGAAATATCTTAAACCACATATAAGACCTGTACCGAGCGCCGGAACCAAAATACGGGCCTGATACCAACACATTCTAACCAATTTCCATTTCACTTTTCTTTATAAATTTCAGAAAAATAATTTCACTCAAAAATTCATTTCTCGGGCTTGGGACCTCGGAATTCGATTTGGGGCATATGCCCGAGTCCCATATTTTCCTACGGACCCTTCGGGACCGTCAAATCACGGGTCCGGGTCCATTTACCTAGAATGTTGGCCGGAGTCAAATTTATTCATTTTAATATCAAAATCTTAGCATTTTTCACAGAATTTCATATTTAAGTTGTCCGGCTACGCGCCCGGACTGCACACGCAAATTGAAACAACTACATATGAGGTTTTTAATGCCTCGAAAGTACGGAATTAAAGCTGTCCGGCTATTCTATTAAAGTTTTGATCAATATTTGGAAGACGTGAATTTAACTTAGAAGAAAATCAAACATCACTCATTTTCAATGCCCATTTGTTGGCCCAGCTTTCTCATTGCTTTCCGCTATTGGAGCTTATATTCGCGACAGTTGGGACTTTTCAACCTTTTTATTGTAGAATCAGAAGCATTTCCCTTTTGTTGTGGTTGCTCATTCCTTTGAATGTCCCTTCTCTTTTCGATTAAAACGATTAGTTCAAAAGAGAACGTTATTAGCCTAGGAAATGATTTATTGATTATCAAATCAAGAAGCCCGTTTGTTTTCTCAGTTTTCAAATATATATCGATCGACTGTAGGCATCTGATATACGTAGTTAATTAGTACTAGTTAACAAATTGTTATAACCGTAATGTTATGCCAATATTGTATCAATAGCTTACGCAGATCCGTCGTTGTAGCGGACGTATAACTACAATGTGTGTTATGAAGTTGATATTTGGACTTTTTCTCAGCAAATAATATATCTGTTTACGTAAATAAACACACACACACACATATATATAGAGAGAGAGAGAGTAGGTGGTAGTTTTATTTAATTGTTCTTGCTGCTTTTTCAATTGTTGACCTGAGCAGCTTAAGTTTTGATGATTGACAAAGGAACACATATATAAACCAGTTCTATGGACATTGTACACAGATTACGGTCAAAATCATGCAAAAGACATGCACGTGCAAAGGATAAGTATAAGTGGTTATTTATGATAACCCTTGAACAAAAAAGATTGCATATTTGATAAAGAGCAGGGCTCCTTACTTGAATAGAACTCTATCCAAAATAAGAAAAAATTTAGAAGTTGAAGTTAATTAGAACTCTTGCACCAAGGAAGAGTAAAACATCAAATCTCTAGTTAATCCTAATCCTACTAACTATGTATAATAGTATGTTCTCTTTTACAGGGATCGCACATATACCGAAATTAAGCAGAATTGAGAGCAAAATAGCAGCGGATTTTATGAGCAATTCCTGTGAGCTTCAAGGGTGAGAACCTAAAGCTACATGAACCAGATTGAAGAACCAGTTCTGTGTGCCTGTCTTTAATTCTAGTTCAATTATAGTAGGAGCTTTTGAGTTTTGCCTTTCAGCTTTCTTTAGAAGCATTTACACTAGGTACTTGAATGGTATCATTCATGTTAGAGTTAACTTGAAGTAGTTGCTACAACGTGCGCTGTGTTGCTACAAGAGGTAGAGTTAATCCTTAGGTTTGCAAAACTTTGTAAACTTTATATTTAGCTCAGAGTTATAGTGAAGTGTTTTGGAAAAATCTTGCTGGGAAGTAGGTCGTGATTTTTTCACCCTTTGAGCCGGGTGTTTTCCACGTAAAAATACTTGTGTTCTTTAGTTTCCGCTTTACTTATTCCACAACTGTACTTTAAGGAACGCATAGAAGAACCATGTCCTTCTATAATTCAGTACATGTAAAAATTAAGTACCTTTCAAATCACCCTTTCTTGTGTGGTATTGAAGTATAGACATCACTAATCTATAACAAAGGACAAGAAAATGAAAAGCAAAAGGAAAATAAAGAGGGTGTTTGAATTGGCTTATTTTAAGTGCTTATTAACTTTTAAGCCCTTTTTTAATTTTTGTGGTTCGTGTCAATAATAAAAAGTGATTAAAAGCACTTACTTTTAGGTAAAAAAAATGCAAAAATAAGTCAAAAGTCAAAATTTGGGTATTACCAACTTATGGCTTTTGATTTTTAGTTTATAAGCTACTTTTTAAAGCCAATCCAAACACCATCTAAATCAAAAGCCCAAAACCCCTAAATCTCTACTTTCATTAATAGCACACTGTTAAAATCATAATACAAAAGATTTGCATTAATTAATGATTAAAAAATATGGCAGTAAAATATTTATACATATAGCATATTTAATTTAATTCAAATCAACAAGAATCAAGCTGCTTAAAAAGGCGGTCCTAGTATTAAATATTTTTCCCTATTTTTTCTCTTCATTCCATAACATGTTTATGTTCTCGTTAGAAACCAATCCAATCCATAACATATTTTTTTCTTTCCATATATGGACCTTTTTATATAGTAATGTAGCGAAATTAAACATCTTTATATTCTGATAAAAAAAAAAAAAAANTGAAAAAAATATAATATATGTTTGCGGTATATATACATTATAAATCATGTATTTTTTCATATGTTATTTATACACTTATTTATATTTAAATAGATATTATTAATATGCCATTTATATTTTTAACATGCATATTTGTATAAATTATTCGTATATAAACAGTATATGTGACATATTATTTTTTCTTCTATACACATTTTAGTGGAATGTTAATATTTTAGATTAAATTTTATGTAAGGTATATGCTAGCAATATACTTAGAATAATATCAATATAATAATATATTATGATGTGTGTGTATATATATATATATAAGTTATATATGTGGTATAAATAAATAAAAAATATATATATGACATATTTATGGAATATTTGTATTGTAAATTATCATAATATAATATACTTAAAATATATTAACGGTATATTTTGAGTTAAAATAACATTGTACAGAAAAAAGTTTAATACTCAAAAAAGAAAAAAAATACTAAAGTTCTCATTATGCAGAAGGAATTATTTTTGAGATATTATTCTTTCATAATCTTTGATATATTTGGGTAAATGTTATTTATGGAAGAAAAAATTATGGAAGAGTGAGGAAAAATAAAATGTAGTAAAACGTGTATTAATGTAGAGAGATCCCTTAGTTAATGGAGTTATTAACATCAAAGTACTAAAAAGGTAAAATAAAAAATGTATTTTTTTTTTTGGAATAAACAAAGCCTAATATCATTTATGAGAATAATTTTAAAAAGGGAGCAAGTATGTAAAACCATTCTTGCCCGCAATGCACTAAGCCGGCAAGCCCAAACAAGATTCAAAATTCCTTTTCCCGCAGCCCACTTCAGCTCACATTAACCAAAGGAATTTTTATATTCTTATACACTATATGAAACTATATTACCCACCCTACTCAAGTTTTACTATAATTATATTTTACGGAAAAGGGTCAAAAATATCCTTCTACTATTTAAAAATATTTATTTATACCCTCCGTCATACTATTGGTCCACCACAGCCCCTGTCGTCATACAATTGGTTCAAAAGTACCCCTCCGCCGTTAGGACCCTCCACCGTGGAAAACATATTCCACGTGGCCTCACATATCACTGAGATGACATGGATGTCATGAGGCATGCCACCTCATTGCACCTATCCCACTTTACTCCACTACACTTTCTCTTCCACCACCACCTCCATTTTACCCAATCACCACTAACAGTATAAAATATCAATATATCTACATTAATTCTGGTTGACACCTCTCATTTAAATCTTAAAATTGAGGTGTTGACTGTTGCCAGATGCCCCAATGATTCCAAAGAAAGAACACTCCACCAAGCAATTCAAAAAAATTGATCCCACTTTCTTCAAAATTATTCAAATGTTGCACCAGAAACGTGAAGAGATGTTATAGGAAGCCTTTGAGAGACATTACCTATCTATGCAATTCACCATTTCATCCAACTCCAACTGATTCACAAGATTCCAATGGTCTGCTTCTCTTTCTTCTCAAGCAATTGGTCGTGGAAAGAGAAAAGCGGTCGGTGAGATTGATTCATTGCAGAAGCATTCCTTGAAGATACTTAAATGAGATTTCACATATCTCAATTTTTACACAAATATAACACAAACAATTGTTAAGTACAATAAAGAAAATCATTTTTTTTTGTTTTTGCTAGATTAAGGGTTTTGAGGAATAACTAAAAAACTTTTGTTATCACAAAATATTAGTGGACTGTAGATTTTATAAAAGAAATAATAGTGTCTAGTTCAATTGTTTGCCTTGTCTCTCTCTCAACTAATATTCTAATTAAATGGCTGGCAGCAAGAAATGAGTTTGTTGCCTTCTTGGACAGTGACTTTTTTGTTGATTACTTACTAAATGATTGTAAATTTATTATGCGCATTACTTCTGCCAAACAGAAGTAATACATCCAAATATTCAATATTGGAGTTGAGGTTGAACTGGAGAAAGAAAAAGTTAAGATGTATATCCTCAATGGAAAAAGAGTTATGAAATAGTTTATTTGAAAATCACAGAAGAGAAGAACGATGGTTGATCAAAAAAGTACCCTAATATTTGATACTATTGGTGGTGATTGGGTAAAGAGGGAGATGGTGGTGGAAGAGGAAGCAGGGGAGGGGGTAACATGGGATAGGTGTAATAACATGGCATTCCCTGTGGCATCCACCTATCAGGCCACGTGGAATAATTTTGCCATGGTGGAGTAACGGCAGAGGGGTACTTTTGAACCAATTGTATAACGTTAGGGATTGTGATGGACAAATAGTGTATTAGAGGATATAAATAAATATTTTCGAGTAGTAAAAGGGCATTTTTGACCCTTTTTCGTATATTTTATATACCCAATTATCATTTATGTACATTTTAAGAGAATTAATGATAATAATCAGTGTCCTAAAATAATTTTACCATATATTCTACTCCCTCCACGTTTCTCTCTTCACATCCCACCCCCTTCCCACGTATCTTGCACTCACCCACAATTTTCTCCTCATAAAATTCAGAAATCCTCCATTAATGCCTATTTCCTCTCTTCTTCAAAAAACATTCGAAATTTTTACTCTCTTCTTAAAAGATCACCTCCATTAACGTCTGTGCTTAGCTTCATTTTCAATGATGAAGAAAATAACTTCAAAGAACAGCCCTAAAAAAGACAAAGGAGCCGATATTCCTACATTTGATTTGGGAATTTTCTCAGCAAATTCACCCAAAAAGATTTCAAAATTAGCTCATGCAAAAGAAGAGAACAAGCCCAGGATTCCCCCTCATGAAGCTAGGGAAGAAGCTCGAACAAAGAAAAATCACGATATTAATGCTGGTAAATCGTCGATACCTGCCAAATCTGCGAAAAGGAAAGGCAAAAAGATTGATTTCGATGATGATTTCATTGAAGAAGAAGTTATCATTAAAGTTGCAAAAAAAAGTTAGAATGTCTCCTAATGTAAAGCCTTCAAAATAAGAAGAAAGTTAAAAAATCTTCTAAAACTGTTCCCCAACAGTCATTGGTGAAGGTATATATTTATTAGTTTCAAAAATATTTTTTTTAAAGCTAAAAAGTTTTGTTCTCATTCTTATGAACCAACATAATTTTTGTTTTTGTAGTTGAAGAAATTTTGTCTACATTATATAGATTTGTTGTACATTTATGATTCTTGATTGTAGATACATTGTTATATAAATGTTTTGACTCTGTTTAAAGATTATAGATAATTTATAATAAAATTGTAGTCATTTTATTTTATGTTTTTGACTCTGTGATGACCCAAAAAGTCATCTCTCATTTTATAAGTCAAAAATGTGTTTCGAGGCCTTGAAAACCTCCTTTTATCTCACATCATTTTGCATGCACAGCACGTGCTTATATCCGGGAAGATTTTATGTGAAAAACTGAGGGAAATGCTAATTTTTCCTTTAAAATTGAATTTAAGTTGACTTCGGTCAATATTTTGAGAAAACAGACTCGAACCCGTGATTCGACGGTCCCGGAGGGTCTGTAGGAAAATATGGGACTTGAGCGTGTGCCCGGAATTGAATTCCGAGGTCCCAAGCCCCAGAAATGAATTTTTGAAAGAAATTGTTTTACTGAAATTATAGGAGTTTGAAAATTTGATTATGTTTGAAATTGATGGTATCGGGCCCGTATTTTGGTTCCGAAGCCCGATACAAATTTAATATAGTATTAGAGTTATGCCTGTAAAATTTGGTAAGAACTGGAGGTCATTTGACGTGATCTGGACCCGTAGTTGTGAAATTTGAAACTTTGAAAGTTTTGAGATTTTTCTTTGATTTCTATGCTAAATTCGTTGTTTAAGATGTTATTTTGGCGATTTGATCGCACGAGTAAGTCTGTAGGATGTCTTTGAGGTTGTGTGCATGTTTAGTTTGGAGCCCCGAGGGTTCGGGTGAGTTTCGGGTAGGTTTCGGGGTGATTTAACTTGGAAAATCACTGCTGGTGTCACACCTCCTTTTTCACCGGGTAAGGGTAATAAGGGAGTTTTTCCACTTTAAGTGAC
>ML366069.1:0-19758 GCA_005239505.1 Nicotiana paniculata
AAGGCGAGACCAAGGAAAAAGTTCAAAGGGGTCCAACCCTGAAAATCTAATGATTTCTGATCAAAAGATTCCGGACTTCTATGTTTCCCAGCCAAGAAACATGTCAGAAAGAGATACTACATGGTCAGAATCTCTAAATTCCTCTTACAATGATACAATGGAAGAAAGCTCTCAATTAAGCATTGATTCCACAGAGAACTCTTCCGAAGAAGATGATCCCCCGATATTTGTGAGTCAACCAAGAGATCCCGAAATATCTGAAGTATAGGAGGATCAAGAAAGCATGACAGGTGAACTGATACCAGAAAGAAGACAGGAACCCATGGCGTCAAAACCAGTTGGAACTGGCTTCCACACTTTCACCTTAGACNGCCATGACCATCATTGAAGAAAAGTTTTAATCAATAACAATCCCACAAGTCGGCTACATTAGACAAGCTATTTTTGTAGCACTGGAGGACATTTGCACAAAGCGCTCAGCCCTAAAACAAATCATCCAACACAATCCAGCGCTTGACAAAGAATGTCGCAGATCAAACCTGACAAAGCATGTCGCAGAAAGTAAGTCATTCAGGCATGAATCCAGATCATCTCCATCTTGCAAAGAAAGAATGTGAAGAACTTTTGGAATTTGATCTAATAGAGCCATCCGATTCATAGTGGTCATGCGAAGCATTCTATGTCAATAAACCATCAGCAAAAAAGATGGTTCTTGCACAGAAGGAGATTGATTTTCTTGGAATGAATTTTATCCAAGGTGCATACAGTCCAGGGCCACATATATGTCAAGAACTGCTCAAGTTTCCAGATACTAGCTTCACAACAAAGCAGATCCAACAGTTCTTGGGCGTAATCAATTATGTGAGAGATTTCATACCAAATATTTCTACATGCATTTCTCCACTTACAGACATGCTCAAGAAAAATGCTCCATCATGGGGAAAGAAGCAAGATGAAGCAGTCAGGGAGATAAAGGAGATTTCAAAAAATGTCAAGTCCCTCTACAACTCTTCAGACGGTAAGAAAATACTACAAACTGATGCCCGCAATGAATACTGGAGTGCCGTTCTATTTGAAGAAAAAGATGGCCAGAGACAAATATGCAGATATGCCAGCGGAAGGTTCAAAGAGGCGGAGAAACATTATCACTCCACATTCAAGGAAATACTTGTAGTAAAAAATGGCATCAAGAAATTCAATTTTTTCCTGATTCACACAGAATTTCTAATAGAAATGGATATGAAGGCTTTCCCAAAGATGATCCAGTTGAACGCAAAAATTATTCCCAATCCGCAAATTCTCAGGTGGGCTCAATGGTTCTCTCCATACAAGTTCCAAGTCAAGCACCTCAAAGGAAAGGATAATATTCTCGCAGATTTTCTATCTCGGCCAGAAGAATTTTCAAGAAGATTTTCCTCGGCAAAACTAAAGCCTAACCAAAACCCAACCAATCAGATTTTCATGTTCTCAAATATATCGGGAACAAGTCCATTGAAGCCAACAGATCATCCACCGGAGTTGTTCAACCTCATGGATCCTTTTGATCCATCAATTATTATGGAAAGAAAGACTTATTATGAGCTTCAAGTTTTCCGGCAACACGGAGGATCAATTCTCAAGCTATATGGGGTCAATGCAGAATATCCTTTCTGCCATATATTCATAGCTCAAGCGAAGTATTTTCCACAAGAATTATTATGGTTTTTCTGGTACATGTGCCATCAGTACTACATTTTCATGGAATTCAAGTGCAATGTCTTCAAAGATTTTGACAACATTGAACCAGCTCTTAAAGTATTTCTATTATGGTTCAAGCCTAGAAGATATTGGATAAAATGTTTCAATGATTCCTACAATGCAAAGAGTATTCATGTTTCACAGGCCAATGAAGATTATTAACGGAAAAGTCCAGGCACAAGCAGAATCGTCATTCTGGTGGAAATTCCCGTGTCCATTTTATCCATGGAAGAAGAATATAGTGAAGCACAAAGAATTATCTTCCAGCAAAATAGGTGCATCCCGAGAGAAATATGGCCAAAAGATTGGGCAAGCTGGAATTATACCAGCACTCATCCTCACTGGGAAAATGTCCGAGAAGCAGCAAAGGAGTATCAAACTCTGTATGAAATCACCCGGGAAAAGATCACGCAAGACATCTCCAGATTAAGGTTACAGATCACATCCTACAATCCAAAGGAGAAGGAACATGCCGAGAAAGAACCGACAAATTCTAGGTGTTACTATACAAGATCTCTGAAAAGATGCCTAGAAGATAAACCAAGAAGATCAATTATCTAAATCCTTGTTAATCTCACCATAATCCTACATTACCTACCAAAAAACCCTAAAAATCATCTACCCATGCCAAGACAAAATTTCACATCCTCCCAAACAAGCTGGGTCCCACTTTCACATGCATTCACATGTTTTTACATGCCTCCACATGCTTCATCACATGTAGCACACTATTTTCACATGCTCCCACAACCTGTCACATGCCAAAACCATGTATATTTCACCCCTGTCACATGTTTTCAGGAGTTTTTAGTTGGTTTTTCCTAAGGTCCTTCACATGTAAAAAGGGACCCACTTGTAGATAAGTTTGCCATGTAAGATAGGTTTAATTTAATGCAGGTTTGTCTTGTAATAACCTGCTAGTCCTATATAAAGGAGGTCTTGTAGTAGTTGTGAGATCATCTTGTAACCTTTCTAAATCTTTGTGATATACTACATATGAGTTCTTTCTAAATTTCTTTCTTGTTCTTTCTTTCGAATGGATGGAAAGGCCGGTCCATGTATGAAAATAGAGTAAGAATACTCTAAGAAAGTTAGCTTGTTGTAGTACGAATGTTTTCTGAGTTTTAACAGTTGGGTTGATTGTAGTACAACAGTTTTCTGAGTTGTGTAGCTTGGCAAGCCGTCCCTTATGGGTTGTTGAAGCCAGCCCCTTTGGTAGGAAAACTGTTGCGACTACAAGCAAATTAACTGTTAGTGTAGCTTGGCAATAGCCAGCCCTTTTGTAGGAAAACTTTCGTATCTATGATATAGTTTTCTTACTTGGAGTCTCTTGCTTTATTCATCTTACTGTGGTATCAAATATGAGATTCGGTTCTTGTAATGAATTTCAGATGTTGGAAATTTGGTTATAAGATTTACGAACTAAGGTTGAAGTAAGGGTCTTCAGTTATGTTGTGTTGATATGCTTACATGGATTGGGGCAACGTAGTATCAGTCACGGGTATGTGCACGATGAGATCAAGCAGTGATTTGCTGGCTTTGGAGAGATTCTTGGCACGTTCAACGACGAACGTATATTTAAGTGGGGGAAAATGTAACGACCTAATCAATCATTTTGAGAATTTGCATTCCGTTCAGCTATTTGAAGCCTTGAGTAGCTTCATATGATGTATTATGACTTGTGAAAATCATCGGTTTTGGTTTTCAGGTGATCCGAAGTTGATTTGGAAGAATATTTCTCAACTAGAAAACTTTAAGTTGATAGAGTGTATCAAGTTTGACTTTTGTGTATTTGATCCCGGATTGGAGTTTTGATGGTTCTATTAGGTCCGGATGGTGCTTTAGGACTTGGGCGTATACCCGGATTTGCATTTGGATTTTTCTTGAAGATTTTAGTGTTAATTGGCGATAGTTGGCAATTTGGAGATTTGGAATGTTCATAAGTTTGACTGCAAGTTGACTTTGGTGATACCGGATTCAGATTTTGGTTAAGGGAGTTGGAATAACTTAGTTATGTCATTTGAAAGTTGTTTGCAAATTTAAGGTCATTCCAAGTTGATTTGATATGGTTCGACACAAGTTTTAGAAGTTGAAAGTTCAAAAGTTCATTAAGTCTGATTTGAGGTGTGATTCATGGTTTTTATGTTGTTTGATGTGATTTGAAGATTTTAATAAGTTCGTACCGTATTTTAGGACTTGTTGGTATGATTGAATGGGGCCCCGAGGGGCTCGGATGTTTTTTGGATCATTGGGTGAGAAACTATTTAAGTTCAGGATTTGAATTTTGTCCATGGTCAATATCGGGACTGCTGCATCTTTTACTTATTCCGGAATTTAGTCACTTTTTCTTACATGATTTTGGAGGGCGATTTTGGAGAGGATTTTTACCACATGGATTGGGGTAAGAGTTTTCTACTCAATTTTGATTATATTCTTTAATTTTATCTTTGTTTTTGGCTTTTGATTGATAATTTCAAAAGGAAAATAAGGGTTTTGTCTAAACATTCCTAAAGTAAATTTTTGAATTTTGAGCATCGATTCGGAGTCGGAATTGAGTGAAATTATTATGGTTAGACTCTTAATTGAATAGTTGTTGAATTTTTTGAGTTTTATCGGGTTCCGAGATGCAAGCTCGTGTTTGACTTTTTAGTTGACTTTGAGTAAATGTGTAAAGATTAGACCTTTATCGATTGTGTTTGCTTCTTATGGCATTATTTGATGATTTTGAGTTGCTTTAGGACAGTTTCGAGTCATTCGGATGATGATTTGAGAGGGATGTTGCTTTTAGTTTATCGATTGGTCTTGTTTGAGGTAAGTGTCTTGCCTAAATTTATTGGAGAAATTTTTCCTACTAATTGCCATTGTTTTCTACATGCAAGGATAATGCATATATTAGGTGACGTTTGCATATGTATGTGCCAGGTTTAATCATGCTCGGGGGTAAATTATAAGATTAATTGTGCCTTGTAAGATTACATGACGTTCTTGTTTCATGTCTCTTTTGACTTCTAGTCTACTAAGAATGTGAAATTAAATGCTAGAAACCAAGATTTAGCTTATTATAACTTGATTAAATTTTGACGGATTTTCGTGAAACTATTGATATGTTAAACCGCTGTCTTCACTATGCTTAATCATTAATTCATTGCTACGACCGTTATTCTTGAGATATTGGATTCTATACTTGAATGAGATAAGTTTTGAGACTTGTTGAAATACTTGCATAATAAGGTTCTTGAGGTTTATTGAAGTTATTGGCTTGAAAGATGTGATTGATATTCATTTGGAATATCCTCTTAAATACTCTCCTTGATGCTATTCATTCTTCCTACCTTACTTGTCACATGTGCTTGGTGAGGAAGAGTGTAAAGCACGAAGGGTGATGTTGTACCATTGCATATACATTATCATGTGAGGAATAATGTAAAGCACAAAGGGTGATACCGTGTCATTTCATTTACATTATCATGTGAGGAGGAGCGTAAAAGCATGAAGGGTGATGCTGTGTCATTTCATTTACATTATCATGATCTTATTTACATTGCATGTGAGGATGAGAGTAAAAGCACAAATGGTGATGCCGTGCCATTTTATTTACATTACCATGTGTTCATGGAATGAAGGGTGTTTCTGTTCAGCTGAGGATGAGAGACATGTATTATGTGGTAATATCTTTTCCTTGTGTATACATTCATGCCTTTATCTTGAGTTTTTACTATTGCACATGTGTTTTCTATGTGATTTGTCGTTGTTGTTCTGTCTTTGTCCTCTATCTCAATTGTTGTTGTGTTATCCATGTCTTCTATCTGTTTAACTTGCAAATATCATGCTTTCTTTCTTGTTTGTCATATCTACATCTGTTGTTTCTTATTTGTTGCACTTTCGTATAAGCCTTCTACCATGTTAGTACTCATGCCTTTTTTTTAGCTTATAAATATCATGCTTTCCTTCATGACTGTTTTATCTATATCTAAGTCTTTTACCATGTTAGCTAGTGAAATTTATGTTCCTTTATCTTAAATGCTATCATTACTTATACACCTTATATCTAGTCTATTACTGTTCCCATATGCACTGCGTTACTCGTTATTGTTTCATGTTTGTCTCCCACTTTATCGTTATTGTTATTGGATTTTCTTTCACCTGGTTGGTACTGTTATACGTATGCTCGATGAGGAAGAGATAAATGTACGAAGGGTATTGCCGTGCCAATTGAGACCTACATTCATATATTTTGTGAGGATGAGATAAATGCACGAAGGGTGTTGCCGTGCCATTTGATTTGATATCTTGAGTACATTTCTCACACCATGAAAGTTATAAATTTATTACCGTGATTTCTTCTAGTAATCATTTATTGCCTCGCATAGTTATTTTCCTGTACTCTTATCTATTATGTTCTAGAACAGTTTCTATTGCTAGTCTACTGCGCAAGTTATAATAGTGAGTATCTTTTAACTAAAAAATTCTCGTCACTACTTCAACGAATTTAGA
The DNA here is from genome assembly GCA_005239505.1 of Nicotiana paniculata. Taxonomy (NCBI): domain Eukaryota; kingdom Viridiplantae; phylum Streptophyta; class Magnoliopsida; order Solanales; family Solanaceae; genus Nicotiana; species Nicotiana paniculata. Next base: position 6,232 of record ML366069.1, read on the forward strand.
CAATATAATTTCTGGGTACATGAGATCGGTTGTACTCATACTACACTTCTACACCTTGCATGCAGATTTGGAGCTGGAGTCACTGCGTATGGCGGGAGATGGCATTGAAGATCTGCGTTCTGATTATAGCTGCCACTTGTCCTTGGTAGCTTTAGTTTTTTCTAATCTATTTATGTAAACTTCAAACATATAACATATTTATTCGTACTAGTTTTTTTTTATTTTATAAATTCCAAGTCTTAGAAGCTCATGATTTGTACTACCAGTCCTTTGGTTATTGTATTAATGTTCCGATAATTGTTCACTGTTTTATTATAAATCTCATTTGGATAATATTGGTTGTTAATTGGCTCACCTAGCTAGGTGTCATCACAACTAGTGGATTTTGGATCGTGACAGGGTCAGTTGTACTCATATCATACTCATTAATTCTTGTGCAAATACAGAGTTTGTCCCATCTGATGTGCCGGAGAATTTCGGCACATTTTATACCAATTGCTTAGATTTTAGCTCGTTTTAAATGCAATTGTATTTTATACTTATGTAATTTTGATGTTTTATAGTGCATGAATCTTGAGGACCCAAAAACATGGAAATGGAATCAAAAAGTCGAGGAAAGACAAGAATGGGCACAATGCGACCGCATAGTTGAAAATACGGACCGCAAATCCAACATGCGGACCGCATAATGCCTAGGTGAACCGCGGATTCCAACAGTTAGTATGGCCAAGTCCAAGTGAAGAAATGTGGTCCATTATGCGACCGCATAACAGGTTTGCGGGCCGCATAATGGATCGCAAACCTCCTATAGAAGTGGCTGAGAGCATAAATGCGATGACACTATGCGGCCACATATCAACAATGCGGACCACATAACTGGAATGCGGTGACTTCATGGAACTAGGGTTTTGATGATGCATTGTGATTGAAGAGAATGCGGACTGCATATATGTTATGCGACAGAAATGCGGTCGCATATTTGACTTGGAAGGGCATTTTTGTCTGAAATTGGCCCCGAGTTTTAGCCCCCTATAAATAAATTTATTGGGGTTTTTGTGGGGGAATCTTGTCTGGAAAAAGAGCTATAATCCAAACTTTGAATAGTCCCATCTTTTGGAAGCTTTCAAGTGAAGAATCTTGTACTTTTGTAAGCATTCATGACATTTAATAGTCCTTTGCTTTTGTATTTTAACATGTGTGATTAGTTTTAAATACTAAGGTTATGGACCCAACATGGGTGTAATGTCAATGGGTGTTTAACATTGAATATATGTATAATGATTGGTTGATATTTATTTACTTCTCATTCTTCATTTATTGTTAGTGGTTACAAACATTAAAAAGTACCATTATATTCTTTCTCTACTTGGAAAAGTGAGTTTGTGTTTGGTAGGAGTAAATATCAAAGACTCAAGGTTTTAAATCTTGTTTAATGGAATCTCTTTGGAATAAGTGTATTTTATTTGGGATAACTTGATTACTCTTAATTGCCACTCTCTTATATTTGGAAAAATCATAAAGAAAAAATACTACCCAACTATTGGAAAATATTAGGTAGTCATTTAGAAATCATTTGCATATCAAAAGGCCCTTCCATTAGAAATATATCATATTAACACCGGTAGCATTACATTTCATTCAAGGGGACACAACCTTGGTTTAGATAATCAAATTAATTACAACCTTATTTAATCATCCTTGTTGTTATTCCATTAAATTACAATTCAATCTACTACAATACTTTTGTTACTCTAACGGAATAGAAATACGAGTTAAGTTAAGATTCACACTACTCAAGTAAACTTTTCATGCCTATTCCATGTGGGATTCAATCCCAACCTCATTGGGTTACTATATTTGACATCAATCGCTTACACTATTTTAAGGTGTAATTTGAGTGTATCAAATTTTAGCGTTGTTGCCGGGGAATACGGTTTTGAAATTACTAACTAGTGTGCACTTTACTTTACATCTTTTCTATTCCATCACATTTTTCTTGCTTTGCTTGGTGTGATAGGTGATAATGGCCGAGCATGAGGAAGATTAGAATCCCTTTGCGGACATTGAGGAATATCTTGATGATACCAATGCTATCCTTCCTCCGCGGGTGAAAGCTGCTAAGTTCAAAGTAGAACATGGGTTAATCTTAATGCTTAAAGCAGAAGGATTATTTAGAAAATCTACCAATGATGATCCAAAGCAACACCTTAGGAACTTCTTGGGTGTATGCGCCATGCATAAGCAGAACAATGTAACAGACGATGCCTTGAGATTGCGAGTATTCAAATACTCATTGACTGGAGAAGCGAGAAAGTGGATTCAAAATCTAACTCCTCAATCTATCACTTCTTGGCCCGAGCTTGTCCGTGCCTTCTTGTCCAAGTGGTTCCCTCAGAGCAAGAAGTATGATCTTAGAGATAAAAGCTTCTTCAAACAAATACTAGGAGAACACTTACATGAAGCGTGGGACCGATTCAAGTTGTATTTAGTGAGGTCACCGAACCATGGTTTTCCGGATGGCATTCTGATGGAGAAGTTCTACATGGGTTTGGATCCATTGTCTCAGTCCATAGCAAAAAATGCAGCAGACGAATCTTTCATGGACAAATCATTCACCCAGATTACACAAATTCTGGATAAAATGGCCAAACACAATCAAGCATGGCATTTCGAAGATGCTAGTGATGGAATTTCTTATGGTACTCCCTCTCTTACCAACATGATAAAAGAAAATCAAGAGAGAGACCAATTGATTGTCGGGCTTGCCACCAACATTGATGTGTTGACAAATATGTTCACGGAGAGCCAAATGAAGAAGGTAAATGTTGTGGAATACATGCAACCGATGGGAAATCAAGAGTTTGAAGAAGCCAATTATGTTCATAATTCTCAAGGAGGATATCGACAACAAAATCAATGGAAGCCAAACCCGCAGGGGAAATTCCAACAAAATTGGTGTAATGACCAAGGTGGATCGAGTCAAGGTAATTGGAACAACAACAATAGAAATTATGCCAACCAGAGATCTAACCCCTATGTTCCACCGAAGGGGAAATATTACAAGGAGGGTTCTTCAAATGAATCCAAGTTAGAAGGGATTCTTGAAAAGATCTTGCAAAATCAAGAGAGAGGTGATGCTACAATGAAGAACATGTCCAAAATCGTGGGGTCATATACCGCCTCTATACAAAAGCTTGAGATGCAAATGCGAGACTTGTCAAGAGAACAAAACCCTAAGCTAAAAGGTACTCTTCCAATTGATACAATTGTCAACCTAAAGGGGAATGTGAGTGGTTCATCTACTCATTGCATGGCTATTATGACTAGAAGTGGTAAGGTCCTTCAAGGTGAGAGTGAACAAGTAGTTGAGGTAGATGATCTTGAGCAAGAAGTTGAGGCACAAGTCGAAGTGCCGATTGTTGTTGAAAGTGAGAAGCCCTCCCAAGAGGTAAAAATCCAAAAAGCAAAGCATGAGGAGGTTAAGGAAAAGGTGAAGGAGACCCCAAAATCTCCTCCACCGATTCCTCGACCTATTCCTCCATTCCCTCAAAGGCTTTTAAGAAGGGTAGATGATGGCAAGTTCGAGAAGTTCTATGATATTTTGAAGCAATTATCGGTAAACATCCCTTTCTTGGAGGCTTTCCAAGAGATGTCGGGATTTTACAAATACTTAAAAGACTTGATGACCAAGAATATATCCACCAAGAATGAAGTGGTGAACATGATTCACCGGGTTAGTGCTATTATTTCCATAACCACAGTTGAGAGGAAGGAAGGCCCGGGAGCATTCACCATTCCATGTACTATCGGGTTGAGAAATTTTTCAAGGGCACTTTGTGATAATAGTGCTACCATAGATTTGATTCCTCTTTCTATTTACAAGCAAGAGGGATTGGGGTTGCCAAGACCCACAAGTATGCGATTGCAAATGGCCGACCGTTCAATCAAGAGACCCATGGGTATTGTTGATGATGTCTTAGTAAAAGTGGGGAAGTTCCTCCTCCCGGCCGACTTTGTTATCCTTCATTGTGCGGTTGACAAGGAAATTCTTATCATGTTGGGAAGTACATTCCTTGCCATGGGAAGAGCCTTGATGGACTTGGAACGAAATTAAATCAAATTTCGAGTGAATGATGAGGAAGTCACTTTCCAAGCTAGTAAGGGTTTGAAGTTGCCGAACGCATATGAAGGGATATCGGCAATAGATGTTGTTGATAAGGTCGAGGATGCTAGTGACATGATGATATATGAAGAGTGCCTTGGTGAGGCCTTGGCGGTAATCTTGGTAAATGTTTATGGAGAGGACATGGAGGGGTATGTAGAAGCCGTGAATGCATTGGAAGGACAAGGGTCCTACTCTTATGCACTGAAGAATCTCTCTCTTGACTTAGAGAAGAGAGACACTCCTCCCGCAAAGACTTCTATCCTGGAGCCACCATAACTTAAGCTCAAACCACTTCTGTCACATTTGAGTTAAATTTCTTGGCTCTAATGATACTTTACCCGTAATCGTTTCCTCTTTGTTGGATGATGTGCAGGTAGGAAAATTGTTGAATGTCTTGCGGGAACACCGAAAAGAGATTGGATGGACAATAGCGGACATCCGAGGGATTCCCGCCTGAATTTGTGAGCATAAAATCCAATTGGAGGATGGAAGCAAGCCGAGTGTTGAACACCAAAGGAGGTTGAATCCACCGATGCAAGAGGTGGTCAAGAAAGAGATAATCAACTGTTTAGATGTCGGGGTTATCTACCCCATTGCGGATAGCTCATGGGTGAGTTTGGTGCAATGTGTACCAAACAAGGGAGGCATGACATTCACAATGAAAATAATTAGCTTATCCCTACACGGACGGTCACCGGGTGGAGAGTATGCATGGACTATCGGAAGCTCAACAGTGCCACGTGCAAAGATAATTTCCCTATGCCTTTTATTTATCAAATGCTTGATCCGCTAGCGGGAAGATCAATCTATTGCTTCCTTGATGGGTATTCCGGCTATAACCAAATCAATATAGCATTGCAGGACCAAGAAAAGACAACATTCACTTGCCCATATGGAACCTTTGCCTTTAACCGGATGCCGTTTGGTTTATACAACGCTCCGGATACCTTTCAAAGATGCATGATGTCCATCTTCTCAGACATGGTGGAGGATTTCCTAGAGGTTTTCATGGACGAATTTTCGGTGGTAGGTGATTCATTTGAGCATTATCTTGATAATATTAGACAAGTGCTCAAGCGATATGAGGGGACCAACCTTGTACTTAACTGGGAGAAATGCCACTTCATGGTGGATGAAGGAATTGTCTTGGGGCACAAAATCTCAAAACATGGCATAGAGGTTGATCGAGAAAAAGTTGAAATCATCTCCAAACTTCCTCCACCAACATCGGTAAAAGGTGTCCGAAGTTTTTTAGGGCATGCCAGATTTTATCGGCGTTTTATCAAGGACTTCTCTAAAACTGCAAATCCTATGTGCAAGCTCCTTGAAAAAGACTCCAAGTTTGTGTTTGATGAAAAGTGCATTAAGGCATTTGAGGATCTAAAAGAGAAGCTCACCACGACACCTATTATTGTTAGACCGGATTGGTCTCTTCCATTTGAGCTCATGTGTGACGCCAGTGATATAGCTATTGGAGCAGTTATGGGTCAACGGCATAACAAGGTTCTTCATCCCATTTATTATGTAAGAAAGACACTCAACTGGGCACAAGTGAACTATACTGTGACAGAGCAAGAGCTTCTTGCCATTGTATATGCTTTTGAAAAGTTCCGAGCTTATTTGTTGGGGTCTAGGGTGGTGGTCTATACCGACCATGCCGCTCTTCGCTATCTCATGGAAAAGAAAGATGCCAAACCCAGGTTAATCCGGTGGGTCCTCCTATTGCAAGAATTTGAATTTGAGGTCAAGGACCGTAAGGGCACATAAAACCAAGTGGCGGATCATCTCTTTAGGCTTGTAGAAGACGTCGACAAAGGAAAATCTTGACATCAATGATTCTTTCCCCGATGAGCATATTTTGGCATTGTATTCTTCATCTACTCCTTGGTACGCCAATATTGCTAACTACTTGGTTAGTGACCTCATTCCGAATGGACTGGAAGCGTACCAAAAGAAGAAGTTTTTGAGAGAGTGCCGACAATATTATTGGGATGAACCGTTCTTGTTTCGCATTGGTGCTGATAACATCATTAGGATATGCGTTCCAGAAGAAGAGATGATGCCAATTCTAAAGGCATGCCATGACTCACCGGTTGGGGGTCAGCCTGGGGGTAATCAAACCACGACAAAGGTACTTCAATGTGGCTATTATTGGCCGTCAATTTATCAAGATGCAAATCAAATGGTCAAGGCTTGTGACCAATGTCAGAGGCAGGGATCAATCTCTAAGAGGCATGAAATGCCAATGCACTTTGTGATGGAGGTCGAGATCTTTGATGTGTGGGGAATTGACTTTATGGGCCTCTTTGTAAGCTCATGTGGTATGAAATACATCCTGGTGGTTGTGGACTATGTGTCCAAGTGGGTTGAATAAATTTCCCTACCAAACAATGAGGCAAGGAGTGTAATCGCATTCTTAAAGAAAAATATATTCATACGGTTTGGCACTCCTAGAGCCATTCTTAGTGATGGTGGGTCTCACTTCTGTAACAAGGCTTTCACGGGGCTACTAGAGAAATATGGCGTCAAGCATAAGGCGGACACACCTTATAATCCCCAATCAAGTGGCCAAGTTGAAGTTTCCAACTGGGAGATAAAGAATATTCTAGCAAAGACTGTTAATGACAACATGACCGACTGGTCAAAGAAGCTAGATGAAGCATTGTGGGCATACCACACGGCGTACAAAACCCCTATTGGTACTTCACCTTACCGGTTAGTCTTCGGTAAGGCTTGTCATCTACCCATAGAATTGTAGCACAAAGCCATATGGGCTTTAAAAAGGTTGAACTTGGACTGGGTTGAAGTTGTAAATTTGAGGTTAACATAACTCAATGAAATTGAGGAATTTCGCTTCCATGCATATGAAAGTGCATCTGTGTACAAGGAAAGGATGAAGTTCGTCCACGACAAAAAGATCTTAAAAAGGGAGTTCAAGTCGGGTGACTTGGTTTTGCTTTTCAACTCAAGGCTCAAATTATTTCCGGGCAAGCTAAAATCAGAGTGATCCGGACCGTTCAAGGTGGTAGATGTATCCCCTTTTGGAGCTGTGGAATTAGAATCTGAGGATGGGCTCCGAACCTTCAAAGTAAATGGTCAGTGAGCCAGCACTACTTAGGCACATATGGAGAAAAATACTTGGTGGAACAGTTGGCTCTCAAAGATGGTCCATTCCCGACCAATGAGTAAGCCCGAAGAGGGGCCAACTTCGTCGTGCCGTGATGTTAAATCAAGCGCTTCATAGGAGGAAACCCATGTGTGGTAACATCCTTTTTGTTCTTTAATTTTTTTTTATTTTGGTTAGATAGATTAAATTGAGCAATTTAAAGTGTGTTATTGAGTGCAGGTGATCCAAAAGGTCATAAAACAGGGTGAAATTACGCATTAAATGGAAGAAAAATCACTAAGGGAGGTTTGCTACACGTATGCGGTCGCATATTTACTATGCAGACCGCATAGTCATTGCATACCTGGGCAGTTTGCTGGGGCAAAATTGGTTGTCAAAAATGCGGTGAAGATGTGCACTTTGCGGACCACATATTGTTTATGCGATGGCAAAGTGCACCGCATATTGGCTTTGAGGGACCTGAGCTAACATTACCGCATAACACTTATGCGGTCGCATAATGTGTTATGCGATCACTTAGTCACCGTATTCTCACCAGGTAAGTAAGCCCACACACTTCGCATAAACTCTGTCATTTGCACACAATTCACACATAAACAAAACAAATATAAAAAAAAATAAAAGGAGAAAAGAAGAGAGAACTACAACTAGTTGAAATTGGACAAAGTGAATCACATTGTTTGAATCAATCTCCTTGCGTGTGTCTCATTCATCTACCTCTGGTATGTCCTCCTTCCTTACCTCATTTCTATTATTTTTAATTTTAAATTTTTTGTTTGTTGTTCACGTAATTTTTAGGCCTTGGTTTTCTTTAAAATTTTGTGTTGTTCTTTGGAGTTATATGCTCATCGTGAGAGTTCTTGAATAATTAAGTAGGTTGAGCTTGCTGGATTGTGAATTTAGGAACCACCATTGTTAGGGTTAGAAGCAAAACGTGGGAACGATGATGTTCTGTGGCCCGCAAAGTCAATGTGCGGTCCCCTTTCGTGCCGCATAGGAAACCCTAGGTGGCCTAATAAAGATGACCAAATGCGATGGATTCGCGATCGAATAAGCGATATGTGGACCGCAAAGCCATTGCATACCCAGATTCTCACGATCCAGTCTTGACATGTTGTTTGAGGCAGTTCTGCGATTGGATATCCAACTATGCAGTGGATTTTTCAATCGCATAGTGTGATTGCCTTTTCTAAGGCTCAATTTTGATATGGGTATGCGAACCGCATAATGGATATTCTATCGTATTACTTATCGCATAATTGTTTCATCTCTTGCAGATTGATATTTTCGACAGGTTTTCGATTCGCATAGTGGTTATGTGATCGCATAACCTATTGCATTTTTTACTATTCTTTGTAACATTTTCCTCTGATGTCTGCTATGTCGCTCACACTTCGTTTCTTTATAGATATGGCTTCGAAGAAATCTATTTCTGGTAAAAAGAGGACCTCATCAGGACATCTAGCACAACAAGCCAAACGTTTACGACAAGAACCATCCCGACCTATTTTTTAACATCCCTCCCAGTCTGATGAGGAGGAGACCTTGCCCTCAATCGACCTACATGCTGAGGCAAGAAGAAATAGGGGAGATGATTTCCAACTGTTTGAGGTCACAGGCTTTAGGGGTATGTATAATGAAGGGAGAACGAAAAATCCTCGAAGAGAAACAGTTGAGTCTGAACGGACTACAGGATCAGGACCCTCACATACTGGAGAATATCAAGGATAGAAACTGGGACTGCTTCACTGACGTGCCTGATGATTTCAATGAAACAGTAGTGCAAGAGTTCTATGCATCCTACGGAGCCTCCAGAACAGCTCATCACAAGCGCAACAAGGTCTTCTGTGAGTCGGTCATTGTTCGGGGGAAGTTGGTGCTTTGTGACAAGGACACAATAAATGACCTGTAATTTAAAAGCTGGAGTCCGGGCACAACTGAGTATGAGGCCAAATGGGCCAACAGAGATGGTGAGTGAGCCTGGATTTCCTCCGTGATCGCAAAGGGGACCCCTGCTTGGATTGACCCTCTGCAAAAAATATTCAAGGAAGATCTTACACGACAGGGTAGATTCTGGCTCAGCTTTGTCACCTCTCGCTTGATACCATCCCAGAATGAGACTGACATAAGCATTGAGAAAGCTCTTCTTATTGCATGCATTATGACTGGGATCAAGATTGATGTCGGCGACATTATCTTCCGAGAGTTAGGGGTCCGAGCCAACCAGACATCCACGTTACTTCCCTTCCCATGCTTGATCAAAGCCCTCTGTAAGGCGGTGGAATTCCCTTTACTACCACACCATGACATGATAGGGAAAACACTGAAGGATATTGATATCACACGCATCAGTGACGCGGTGCCACATGTAGCTGCTGCTCTTCTAGAGGTTCAGATCCAGATTCTTGCTGCTACAGACATTTCATACTCCTAGCCACCCACTTCTCCTCCGGCCACAGTGGCATCTACTACCACTCCACAGTCTACCTCTCAGAACACTATTGCTCAGCCTTCTACTGCCCCTTCCAACTCTTTCGAGGCTAGGTCTCTTAGCTCAGCATGCCAATGCGAAGGTAGACCGGCTTCTGAAGGACCTCCCCACTCTGATGAGGCAGGCTCTTACTCCTATCCAGTCCTTAGTGACAACACTCCAGCAGCATGATGCAACTTATGAGGATCGCCTCCAGCGGATTAAGGTTCGACTTGAGAGGGTAGAGCGGGGTGAGGTTGGAGGCCTACCCAAGCTTCGTGATGAGGTTGACACACTGAAGATCGAGCTCCACAAAATGCAAAATTTGAAGTTCGATCTATCCTCCTTCATGCCCAAGGAAGGAGAGCAGGGAGCGGGCACGTCTGTGGGAGGGTTAGACCTTGACTTCTCTACACTGATGACAACACCTGAGCCACAGACTACTGGCGGGGCTTCCCTGACTCTAGCTCCCCCTGCACACATTGACATTCCTTCTAGGGATAATTCTGGACAAGTCCGAGGCTGGGAAGACAGATGAGGATTCATGGTCCGATGAGGATGAGGGTCCTCAGGAGAAACGCAAGTAGGTTTCCATCCCTATAGCTGCAGAAAAGGAAGAAGAATCAGCTATTCAGACGACGATTGAGCACTCGCTAGCAGACATGGTTACCGGAGCCACATCATCGACCATTCTGCCATCAGCAGGCAAGGCTAGCAGCTCCCAGACCCCAGTCCCATTATCAGGGCAGGTGGAGGTCACACCTCCATCCGTGGAGGTCACTCCTCAGGCTGCGATCTCATCAGTTCTAGCCCTAGTATCAGAGGGTGACCCCACCAGAATTCAGCAGGCTATAGACTCCCATAGCGTTTAGTGCACCCCAGGGAGCCCCTAATACTCTGTTTTTCATTTCTTATGCATTTGAGTCAATGCATGCTTTTCAGTTGGGGATGGGATAGCCTTGTATATATTTATATATATATATATATATATATATATATATATATATATATATATTTGAATCTTGTATATATATTTTTAGTGATCTTGGTTTATATAAGAAAATTTCTCTTCAACTCTTATGTACAATTGTGTTATATTTGTGTATATAAAAAAAAGAACCAAAAATAATTAGATAGTTGTATGCATGTACATCTTTAGTAATTAACAATGAATTCCCTTGGTTTTTCTTCACCGGGTTCTTTTCCTAGGGTTTAATAGTAGAACCATGGCAGTAGGATGAAACATTTTGACCGGTTTGGTGTGAGTGTCTAGTTTCAAGCATGTATGGCGGTAAATAACCTATACCCTTCCGTTGTAAAAAAAACAAATATTGTTGATCATCGGGGTGAACTTGAGGCTCGCTCTGTGACTCTATGCTTACTTAGAATTATCTCCGAGTTGTCAAGTGTAAAACTATGTTGAGCCAAACAGTTCATGTACTATGTGTTTTAGTTTTGTGTAAATAATTCTCGTGTTTACTTCTGTCATCTAGAACTTGCCCGATTTGTCTTTCGATGCTAATGATAAGTACATTTAGTTGGAGATATGACCTTAGGCATTCTTTGTGTTATTTGAAAACCTAGTGAGACTTTCAAGCTACCCATTGTATAGACATTATCACTAGTTACCCCATTTGAGCCTTTAACCTTTTCTTTGGTCACCTCATTACAAAACTTTCCCATTTTATAAAATAATTCCCTCTTTTGAATCCGTCCCTCCTTGAACATTGAGAATGAGGTTAAAACCGTAAGTTGGGGGTATGGTATCAAGTTGGAAATTGGTAAGGTTGTCCAGTGATTGTAAGAACCTATACCTCAAAGTGTTCACATGAAATTATTCAAGCTCCGAAAGAAAAAAGAAAAGAAAAGAAAAAGAAATATTTGTATATATATCGAAATATGGAGCCTTGAAGAAAATTAGAGAGGTATCTAAGGTGGTTCGTGTTGGTAACTAGGAGCCAATGAGGGCTGTGTGATTTGAAAAGAAACAAAGGACAACAAGAAAGAAAAATGTGAGTAGTGTTCAAGGAGGGTGTAGCCACTTGCACCCAAATGTTTATCCAACCCTTCCCTAAGCCTACATTACAAGCTTAAAAATTTCTTATGGGATCTCCAACATAATGTTCTTGAATATGCAATGCATTAAAATAAGGGCAAGCTTATGATATGAGGTGTTGTAACACTTGAAACTCTTTGTGAGAGTGAGTGTCTTTGTGACTGTCCCTTTTTCTTGTCATTGTAAATATTTTGAGTTTGGGACTTTCTTTCTGTTGAGGGCATATGAACTGCGAGGTCTAACAGAAGTTAAGCTCTTGAAGTCGAATGCAAAGGCACTCAGCTGAGAGTAATGTTTTGTCAAATTGGTCGAGGCTCAAAGTTCACAAGTTGATCAGTTTTTGTAAATAGCAATGATTGTTTAGGAAGGGTAAATAAATGAAATTACATGCTTGTAATACTGAAGATTAACACCGTCCACGGTCACTATTGTTTCATGTCTTTTAGTTGGAGTCTAGAATAGGATAGAGTTGTTTTAGTTGCTTGAGGACAAGCGCGAGTTTAAGTTGGGGGTGTTGATGTGCTCGGCACATTTAATACCAATTGCTTAGATTTTAGCTCGTTTTAAATGCAATTGTCTTTTATATTATGTAATTTTGATGTTTTGCAGTGCATGAAGCTTGAGGACCCAAAAATATGAAAATGGAATCAAAAAGCCGAAGAAAGACAAGAATGGGTAAAATGCGACCGCATAGTTAAAAATGCGGACCGCAAATCCAACATGCGGACCGCATATTGCCCAGGTGATATGGCCAAGTCCAAGCGAAGAAATGCGGTCCATTATGTGACCGCATAACAGGTTTGCGAGCCGCATAATGGATCGCAAACCTCCTATAGAAGTGACTGACAGCATAAATGCGATGACACTATGCAACAACATATCAACAATGCGGACCGCATAACTGGAATGCGGCGACTTCCTGGAACTAGGGTTTTGAAGATGCGGTGTGATTGAAGAGAATGCGGACCGCATATCTATTATGCGATAGAAATGCGGTCGCATATTTGACCTAGAAGGGCATTATCGTCCGAAATTGGCCCCGAGTTTTAGCCCACTATAAATCAATTTATTGGAGTTTTGTGGGGGTATCTTGTCTGGAAAAAGAGCTAAAATCCAAACTTTGAATAGTCCCATCTTTTGGAAGCTTTCAAGTGAAGAATCTTACACTTTTGTAAGCATTTATGACATTTAGTATTCCTTTGCTTTTGTATTTTAGCATGTGTGATTAGTTTTAAATACTAAGGTTGTGGACCCTAAATGCGTGTAATGTCAATGGGTGTTTAACATTGAATATATATATAATGGTTGGTTGATATTTATTTACTTCTCATTCTTTATTTATTGTTAGTAGTTGCAAACATTAAAAAGTGCCATTATATTCTTTCTCTACTTGAAAAAGTGAGTTAGGGTTTGGTAGGAGTAAATATCAAAGACTCAAGATTTTAAACCTTGTTTAATGGAATCGCTTAGGAATACGTGTATTTTATTTGGCATAACTTGATTACTCTTAATTGCCACTCTTTTATATTTAGAAAAATCATAAAGAGAAATACTACCCAACTATTGAAAAATATTGGGTAGTCGTTTAGAAACATTTGCATATCAAAAGGACCTTCCATTAGAATATATCATATTAACACTGGTAACATTACATTTTATTGAAGGGGACACAACCTTGGTTTAGATAATCAAATTAATTACAACCTTAT
>ML366070.1:0-60221 GCA_005239505.1 Nicotiana paniculata
ATAAGAGATGCCTCAAAATCAGAGAGAGAAACTACATATAATTCCAGTAGCATGTCATCTCATATTAGCATTACGTATATTTCAAACAAATAGACGAGACAATTCATGAAGCAAAATCCAGAAATTGCCCCAGGATATAAGACTAGAATACAGTTTCATAGGCCTTGTTGACAAATCCAGAATTGACATGAACATTTAACAAGCCAATAACTTATTCTCAAGAAAACAAAATTTAAAGAAGGAGAATATGAAAAAGGATATAAGAAGGAATAATTGTCAAGAAGAGTACAAAATTAACAGTACCTGTTGCATTTTGGCTATGATAGTAGCCAATTGTTCTTGGATCCTCTTATCTACTTCTGCATTCACGTGTTCATGCTCATCCTCCAACTCTTTTTCCAACTTCATTTGCAACTCCTCATCCATTTGTTCACTTCTTCTTGCAATATGAGTATGATTTATTAAGTCCAACTTTTATAAAATAATATTTTCTACCACAAAATATAATATTTAATTTATAGCACACGCAAAAACCAGGTAATAAAGGATGATATAATTCCTACTAAGAAATATCATACATGCTAACAGTTCTTGTCTCGTCTAGGACTAGCTTTGTTTGCTTTTGAAGATGACCAGGAAAAGTCAAAAGGCTTGAAAGATAAGAACTCCATTGCAGCAACCTCACATGGCTAACCATACCTCAATCATAATTAATTAGCGAAACCTCTATGTATAATTTGTCATATAAGCTATCATTATATTATACAAAATTGAACTTCTTTATAACAAATAATACATTTGAAACCAATAAAAGATAAAAAATATACAAACATTTCACCACCACAATCAAACGGCACAAGTTCTTGCTACTTGTAACACCGGAAAAGGTCTAATTTAAAAGCATGGAGCAGGTTCCTTCTTTTTGTTTCATCTTTTGCTACATAAATAAATGATAAATTGTCTGTTTTTGTTTCTCATCTGATATACTGGAGCAGTTAAATAAAGAACACACAGAGATATATCTCAATAACACAATATAAGAGAATCAATATCTAACAGCATCACAAGTAGTGTGACATAAGTCATATCCAATAGTATCCAAATCCCTGCACATCGTACTTTAGTGCAAATCTTAGCTCCAAAATAAGGCAGCCACATACTAGGGAAACAACATAAAGACGGTTTCATCATTAGGGATGTCGAATTTTCAGAAGAAAAAAAAATGCAAGGCTTTGAAAGTTGTTTGAAAAGACTTTATTTCATAAAGAATATAAATTATTTAAGCTGAGTACAAGACCTGACTCACATGCTCTCCTTCCTGAATTATTTATAAGTATGACCTTTTTTTAAATATACAAGAAAAGACAGAGTAGAATATTTGGCTGAAGTGAACAACGCTTATAAGTGTATAAAGTAGAGACTAAATAAAGAAAAAATGATCATTTTCTACAAATTAAATACATCAGAAAATTTCTTAAAACTCAATATTTCAAAAGAACAAAATCCATCTTCAAAACTAAAAACCCAGGTAAATTTAACCTAAAAGAAGCTTTTTTGCACAATTACTGAACTCAAGATACCAGTATAATATCGAGCATGCAATCACAATAACAACACCAAAAGGTCTAGAATTTCAAAAAACAAAAGCAAAACTTTCAGCTTACCTAGAAAAAGAAATAACTGAGATAGGACTGTCAAGCCCGAGAATTGACAAAATATGGGAATAAAACTTCAAAACTTCGGACGGTTTCGAACAGCTTACCCTCGCAATGATTTTCCAACTTCAAACTTTCCTCCATCCTTCTTTAGCTTTAGACGACTGTCGGTTCCTCTAGATTTGCAAATGGGTCAGAAAAATTTGAGGTAAAATTAGAGAATACATTTACCAAAAAAAAAAAAAGAAGATAGAGTCACAATTGGTAATTAGGGCTTTTGGATCCCTACCATATGGTTCACATTTTGTGACTTGAGTAGATAGATTTGAGAGATTTGAGGTTTCCGACCGGAGAGAACATTGAGAATTTTACAGAGAAGGAAGGGAGCAAACAAGTGGTACTGCAGAAAAGAAATCGAGCAAAGAGACATTTGATATGTTTGAGGTCTTTTGATTAAAACATTTATTTTTTATTTACTATTTTTAATTTTAATTATTCTATTAGTGGCGACTAAGTCGCTCCTAAATGTTCTTCTGCGGCGACTATTAATTGGTCGCTGCTAGATCTTTGGAGCCAAAATTTTGGTCTTACCGGGAAAGAAAAATTCAGTAATTAGTAGCGCATATTAGAGGCGCCTTAAATAAGTCGCTGTTAAAAGTTTATTTTCAGCAGCAACTTATGAAGTCGCTCCTAAAAGTATAACATTTGTTGCAACACATCAAGTCGCCACTAAATGTTGTTACAAAAAGTCCTATTTCTTGTAGGGTAAATAACAGGTTGATCGTAAAGTTTATAGTAAAATAAAATATTTTTCTGTTTTTGACTCAACAGAAAATGATACCAATAATCACTATTAAAAAGAATACTTTAATACTTTAATACCAAATGGCCTTCTACCATACATGTTTGTTGTCAAGTTTATTATTTCATACGTATATATAATATACTAAGTTAAAATTGATCTTCCAATGTGTATAGGTTGATTTTGAAAAAAAATATGTTTGTCATGCTACTGAAAAACTTAGATACGTCGAATAGCTTATATAATAGCACACAGATGGTATATCGAAATTTTGACAATAACATCATACATGCAGAATTATGATATTGGTCCATGTGCTTCTAAGTATATTCTTATCCTTGAATTCAACTTTCGTATTTAGAAACTAAGGAATATCCTTTTAAATTTGTGTGAAAATAATTTTTAGTATGTTTATGTTTGCAAATATAATAAATAAAGCACAAGGACAAACATCCAAAATATATTGGACTATATTTACCGCAATATGTTTTCTTGCACGAACAACTGTATGTTGCACTTTCAAGATCTGGTTAAGGCAAAACAACCAAAGCATTGGGAAAAAACATATACAAAAAAAAATTATTGTCCACAAAGAAGTGTTCGTTAAGATACCATCACATTAAATAATTTTAAACCATAATATATAATTATATAACTAACATGACAAAATTGACCATTTGTGTAAATTTTGATGATGTCCTTTTATTTTAAATTCATGTATTATGCTAATATAATAATATTTTTCGGCATTTAAGTGATTGTTGTATAATTATACATAAAAAGTTCGATTAAATTTGCTGCTTGCAATCTTCTTTAACAAACACTTTACGGCAATGGGGTGGTATGGGTGCAGAGCGGGTTTTAGCATTCGCGGGCGGGTTACATCATTTGTGGGGGCGAGGCGTCGGTCAAAATTTTAATTTTTTGAATTAAAAGATAAAACGCTACTCTGCTAATAACTAAAACCTAAAAGTCTAAACACAAAGTTGCTGCAATTCTGTGTTTGCAATTAATACAATTGCAAACAATATTAATACATGCATGTTGGCAGTTCGCTGCTTTGTTTTTTTAAAGACTTTTGAATGGTTAGTTCATGTTTACATTAAAATGGACCAGTTCGCTGTTGTTGACGTATACTACGCAATCGATCAATTGGTTGTTGTTTGTTTGTTTGTTTATTTTGTTTTGAACCAGTAATGAATTTTAATGATTTTATTATGGGACAAGAAAGGGTGGATGGTTTGTCAAAGATGCGAGTTTCTCAAACACAACTTATCCATCACATTCCAAAACGAATCATACTTATACATTAACAGCAACGAGAGAGGCAAAATTAAGAAAATTTGCATAAAATTCCTCTAAAAAGAAGAATATATAAGTTATAACGCATTGGAATATGGTGTCTTTTGAAAAGTGGGACGGGTTGAAATCTTCGCGGGTTTGCCCCGCCACCGCACCGTTTGCCATCGCTAGACGTTCTAGTTATCAGTCAGACACCACACGTGCAACATTGAGATTCAGTAGGATCAACCTTTCTAACTGATCGAGCAGACATTTGGTCCCCAACTCCCAACTTTAATTTGCCATACTTTTGTTGCTTGGACCTCGTTTTCAGAAGAGTCAAAGCGTAATGCGCTAAGGTGCGACAAAAGGAGCATATTATACATGAAAACCCATGCAAAAAGGCAGGGTAATAAGATATGACAGTGAGGTTCAATGTTCACGATTTCACCTCTTCTTTTTCTTAATTTCCTTTCCTTTGCTGGGCGAAATAATTTTCTTTGAAAGAGTCTCGTCGCACAATTTGAAATAAACCAAACTTGTTGGAAAATATTGAGTTGGTGTTCTATTATTTTTAATTATACACCCTATTTGGTATTATGTTATACACTCAGCCAAACGATCCTTAAATTTTGAAGGGTGGTGACCTGCAACGAAAAGAAAGAAAAGATAGTTTTCTGATTCTAGGCCGGTACAAAATTACGCTACATCACCGCACATCCCAATAGATATTTTCGACGGTCCAATGGGTCCCACCCATAATACGTCATCACGTCCGACTTGTAACGCTCAATTTTTGGCCAATTCCAAATATACTTGAAACCAAATTGCCGAACCAAAATTTACTTTTCCCACCAAAAGGAAAACACAGTTTCCTCAACAGCTTTTATCTCTATCCACGTGTACGTAACGTAAATCTAGGCCGTCCGTGACAGATGGCAAGGTTAGTATGTCGGGCAGCATATATGATGAAATCTCAACCGCGTGATTTAGAATCAAGGGCTCAAAAACTGCCCGAAACAGAAAGTGGGCAGATCTTGTTGCCTTTAAGAGGAGATCGTGGCCTTCACATTTTTCCTCGTTCAGGTTAAAGAGAGGGTCTTCGAAACCCTCGCCTTTTCTTTGCTTCTTCTCCACTTCATTCCGATGGGGGGAAAAAAATCCCTATAGTTTCTCACTTTTGATCTTCCGGCCGGTGGCGATTGAATTTTTCGGTGAAATGATGGGCTCCCGCCATTTCCTCGCTGGAGATTAGTTGTCGGAATTTCGAAAACCCTTATATGAAACCTGTAAACTTCTATGGCATCGGCCGTTTTACCCAGCAGAAATGAAGCGCACTGGGATGTTTATATGAGGAAATATACAAGTAATTCCACTGCTCATTCTCAGCTCAACAGCCGGTTCAATCCTAACCCTAACCCTAACCCTAACCCTAACCCTAACCCCAATTTTCACTTTAGCAGACAAGTCCAAAATGTTTCAGCCTTACCTCACCTCCGGCAAGGCAATGAGCCATCGCCTAGGACTGTTTCGTCGCCTGCAGTGGAAACGGCTAACACTAATGTCCCGCCGTTCAGTTGGAAACCAAATGCTGTTCATGATCTCAACGACCCGTTTCACAGAGAGTACGTGACTTTCAATTTGGCTTCTTATTCGAGAAGGGAGTTGAAGGACCTCAAGAAGCGGCTAATCTCTGATCTAGATCGGGTACGGGGTGTTCTGAACAGGATCGAATCCCATTATTTTGTCTCCAGGACGTCCAGAGAAGTTGTACAGCCGACGACAGCACCAGAGCTTCAGCAGAACCAACCGGCATTGCCTCCGCATCATCAGAAACCTGGTGGAAAGAGCAAGAGCAAGAAGCTCTCTGGACAAAAGAGAGCTTTAGCGGCGTTAGCATCGGGAAAAGAACCTAAGCGGCAGCCAGTGGTCGAAGGGGATAAGTTTTTTGTAACTATGATGAGGAAGTGCCGGCAGATATTGACGAAATTAATGAAGCATAAGAATGGTTGGGTGTTTAATACACCAGTGGATGTTAAGATTCTGGGACTTTATGACTATTTTGATATCATAAAGCACCCTATGGATCTCGGAACTGTGAAATTAAGGCTGGACAGGAATGAGTACAGAACGCCACAAGATTTTGCAGCTGATGTGAGACTGACTTTCAACAATGCCATGACTTATAACCCTAAAGGCCAGGATGTGCATGGTATGGCTGAAAAGTTCCTAGTTGACTTTGAAGAGATGTTTAAACCAGCTTACAAAAAGTATGAAGCTGAGCATCAGAAGGTTGCAACTATTATGCAGGTGAATCGCCAGAAGAATCTGTCTCAGCCTGCACTAATTCCGCCACCAAATGTGTTACGTGAACCATTGCTGGTTACAAAAAGATCAGACCCTGAGCCCTTGCATTCCACATTGTTGAATCAACACCAATTTCAGGTACAGAATTTGAGTGCACCGCCTGCACCTTTTTTTGTACCCCCTGCAGTGAAATCTCCTCCACAGCAGCCTGTCAATATGCCTCGCTCAGCTAAATTGCCCAAGCCTAAGGCTAAGGATCCAAACAAAAGGCAGATGACCTTTGAGGAGAGGGCAAAGTTAGGGGTTAACTTGCAGAATCTTCCACAAGAGAAGATGGGTCATGTGGTGCAAATTGTGAAGAGGAGGAACCCTAATGTGGCACAGGAAGATGACGAGATTGAGCTTGACTTTGAGGTCCTCGACAACGAAACGCTGTGGGAACTGGATAGATTTGTAAGTTGCCATAAGAAGGCTCTGAGCGCAATGCAGAGACAAGGAATCACTGAAGATGCTGCTGCCACGCAGCTCAACAAGGTAAGTATAGCATTTGGATTTTTTCATACATTTGTTAACTAATCTAAATTTTATGCCTCGTTTTCTGATCACTCTGTTGGTTCTGTGTATTTAAGTCGCCTGAGAAGGCACCAACACCAGAGCATGCAATGCAGAAAAACAAGAAGGGGGACATTGGGGAAGAGGATGTTGATATTGGTGAGGAAATACCAGTTGAAAACTTTCCTCCTGTGCAGATCGAGAAGGATGCCCCATGTGCACGTAGTGGGTCAAGCAGTTCTCGTAGCTCAAGTTCTGGCAGTGATTCTTCTTCCAGTGGTAAAAATCTGATATTCTTTTATTTTTCATTCATTTTGGTAAATCAGTATGATTGAATGTTTACTCTTGCCATGGTAAATTTGCAGATTCAGATTCAGGAAGTTCGTCTGGGAGTGATTCTGATGAGGATAGTGTACAGTCACCTTATATTGAAGCAAAAGAGACATAAGCCATTTATGGGTTTGAGAAAGAAATGTCTGGTGCTGCAGGGTTTTAGGTCAATTGAATAGTGAATATGGTGTTTTTGTATTAGTTTTTTACTTAGGCTGGTTTTTGTACATCTGTTTTTGCAGCAGCTCAGAAGATTATCATAATTTGGCTGGGTTTGGCTTTAGTGGAAGTATGACTAGCTCAAGATTAGTTGAGAGGTTTTAGTTACAGAGTAGTGGTTGGTAGGATGTTACAGATGGGGACTGACAACAAAGGTTTGGGTTTATTTTTTGCTTGTATACAGAAAACCACCTGCTGATTTTCAGTGTTTAGGGAGGATAGGAGTAACTTGTACAGTGAAGACATGACTGAGTTTGCTAAACAAAGTTGTAGTCTCTTCTATTTGAAAGCTTGTTATTTCTCTAAAGCTTTTGTTTTGAGATTGTTACTCTATCCGAGCTCTGCTGAAAGGAAATACCATTTTTACCTTAATTGGGACACATGGAAAAACAATTAGCACAAATATGAAACAGCCAAAATCAATCAAATATTTCATTAAAGCAGGATAGCGACCTTAAATGAATCAAGCAAAGAGAAGGCAAATGCTTTTCACCTCATGAACGTAGAGGGTGATGTGACAGCTCCAGGAACGGAACTGATTCAAAGGTCACAAGATCCAACTGATAAATTAAAACTCATCAGTAACGAAGATTCAATAAGTTGTTCTCAAAGGAAACAGATAATATGAAGCTTGCTATGCCTATTCAAAAGGATCCTATTGTTATATTCTTGCATCAGAAATTTGCAACTCTGGCTCCAAAGGCTTTCATAGTGATATTTAATCGTTCAGAAAGAGGGGAAGTGCTAAAACTGCTAGGATTTACAGAAAAGAGATTCCATCCCCATAGGCAACATTGTAAATACAAATGTCTGACTCCCTTATTGAAGATTGGGCTCGATTGAGTGGCTGCCTATCTCAACAAAGATTACTGTACACTAGAGATCAAGTACCTAACAAAAGCATTAGAATATGCCAGGGCATTTAACTGTTATCTAATTATCCGTCAACTATTTTCTCCTACAATGACGATCACATTTTGTTAAGAACCAATTTGAGAGTCGAGAAGATTAGCTGCTTATCTTATGGAGAGTGTATTTTACTAAGAGTTATCGCTCAACAGTTATTTCCTTCTGAATGAGTAAGTGACAAAATGGATTACATTGTTGACAACAAGTAGAGTTCTGAATATCCTGATAAAACATTACTAAAACTAGAGATCTGAATATCCTGATAAAACATTACTAGCACTAAAGTTCTGAATATCGTGAATCACAATGATGTTATCTAGCCAAGGCTTGCAGCAAGAAAGAACAATGGAAGAGTCTGCAGTATCAGTACAGTCAAATAAGCATCTATAAGCTCTATGAACTGCTCCCCTTACCAAACCCGAAAGACAACAGATGCTGCCACTGCAAATGCCTTTCATGTTGATCTGACAAATCAGATCTAGTTAGCCGTTCATCTGTTGAAACCCCCACAAGTTTCATGCTTGTTTGAGTAATAGCAATAAGATTTCCAATATCGTGCTAAAATAGCTAGGATTTACAGTTACAGTAAAAGATGACAATCCTTTGATCAGAAATAAGAAATATATTGAGTTGCTGAAGGTGAGTTAGACGGGAGATAGTGGTCTAGCTATCAAACAGGTCTGCTACCAACAAACTAGGAGTTATAATATTAAATACAAACAAAGTTGGGAAATGACGCAGATCATTCTACCAATCCAGATTGTTGAAAATATAGTAAATCTGATCAACTAAGTGTTTTTTCTGCCATCCTCGAAGCAATTATTTATGGCCATTTGTGGCGGACCCAGGATTTTGTGCAAGCGAGTTCAATCTTAGAAGTACATAACTTTAGTCGTAAAATAGTAGTTGTCAAGTGGGTTCAAATAAAATATTTATACAAAATTTACGCAACTTTAATCATAATTTATACATATATACAACATTATTTTTTGATGAAGCGGGTTCAGTTGAACTTACTTGCCACCACGTGCGTCCGCCAGTGATGGCCATTGTGAAAAAACACTTTACGTGCTTACCATTTGATTCTACTAAGGTTGCGACTTTGTTATAGAACCTAAGGGGAGATTCATAAGTTGAAACCAGAAATTTCTTCTGAAATATCTAATTGTACATTAAAGCAAATGATGCTAGTGGAAAGAATAATCACTTAATCAGTGTCCGTGGAAGTAAGATGCAGACTGACTGCAGTTATGAATATGTGGAGTCAAGTAGATATACGTTTAATGAATAGCACCATGTATAGATGGCAAAATGTTGACCTGCTCAAAATTCGGGATGGAAAAAGGATTAATATATGCCTAGCGTTCAAATAGATCTCCCAACTTATCTTGTGAATATGTAGTGGCAAAAGAGTCAGTTTCTTTTTTAATTCCGGTTCTTATGAAACCTCTCAAAATCCACATCCATTTGCCATAGAAATGTGATAGCTTTGTTACAAAAGACATGAAACAAAACTGGTTACATGTTTGCCTTAAAAATCTTCTACACTAATAGCTGATTCCAGAGTAAAAGAGTCATAGTTGAATTTGTCAATCAATAATGTCTTCTCTTGGGAACAGAATCATAAAATAGCTTAGAGAGATTTCATGATTTCATATTCTCTAAGCTGAAGGACAAAATGATTAAATTCAGGAAGGATGTTTTCTTCTATAAGAACTAAAACCAGCATTTGGCAGATTAGGCTATAGAATTTCTGGAAAAATACTCCACATAAAGGTTGTGGAAATTGTTTACATAGCCGATCTACAGAAAGGTTGTGAGTTGTGACACTTATTGGATGGTGACAAGACGCTTCAGTAGCATCACAAGTACCTCTTTCGCAAACCATGTACCCGAGAAGAGAGCAAGATCCTTTTCAATCCATCAGATCTTCCACTTATTTTCACGAGTGCTGAACATAAACAACAACAAACCCAATATGTTCCCACCAAAGTGGGGTCTGGGAGGGTAGTCTGTACGCAGACCTTACCCCTACCTAACAGGTAGAGAGGCTGTTTCCAATAGACTCTCGGCTCAGGAAGGGTAATAAGAAGAAGTGGAAAGCAAGAAAGGAAGAAAGAGGGAAGAGAAAAGAAAAAGGGAGATATAAAGGATAAGTAGTACCAAATAATAGCAACAAGGAATACAATACCTGAGGCGAACAAAACCACATAACATAATAAAAATCTAAGAATATGGAGGGACATGCGTGCTACTAAGACTATCGTTGAGCAACTAAAAACTACCCACTAACCTTCTACCTTAATTCTCGACCTCCACACCCTCCTATTAAGAGTCATGTCCTCAGTAAGCTGAAGCAGCGCCATGTCCTGTCTAATCACCTCTCCCGAATACTTCTAGGCCTACCTCGACCTCTTCTCAAACTCGCCATAGCCAACCACTCACACCTCCTAATAGGAGCATCAATGCTTCTTCTCTTAATATGTCCGAACCATCTCAGCCTCGACTCCCGCATCTTGTCCTCCACGGAGGCTACTCACACTCTATCTCGGATAACTTCATTCTCAATCTTATCTCTCCTGGTACACCCGCACATCCATCTCAACATCCTCATCTCTGCTACTTTCATCTTCTGAACGTGGGAGTTCTTAACTGGCAATACTCAGCCCCACACAGCATAGCCGGTCGAACCACCACTCTATAAAACTTACCCTTAAGTCTTGGCGGCACGTTCTTATCACATAAAACATCGGAAGTGAGCCTCCACTTCATCCATCCGCTCCGATGCGATGTGCGACATCTTCGTCAATCTCCCTTTACCTTGGATAATAGACTCGAGATACTTAAAACTCGTTCTCTTGGGATGACTTGAGCATCAAGCTTTACCTCTACGTCAGCTTCATGGGTCCCGTCATAGAATTTACACTCCAAGTATTCTGTTTTGGTTCTACTCAATTTGAAACCTTTAGACTCCAAACCTCCAACCTCGCGTTAACTTCGCTTCGCGTCTCGTCAATCAACACTATATCATCGACAAATAGCATGCACCAAGGCATCTCCCCTTGGATGTATCGCGACAATTCATCCATCGCTAAGGCAAATAAAAACGGGCTAAGAGCGATCCCTGGTGCAACCCCATCACCACAGGGAAATGCTCCGAGTCACCACCCACCGTCCTCACCCGAGTCTTAGCATCATCGTACATATCCTTAATCACCCTAATGTACGCTACCGGAATGCCACTAGCCTCCAAACACCTCCACAAGACCTCCCTTGGGACTTTACGCTTTCTCAAGGTCAATAAACCTGTGACATGTCACTCCTACAAAATCTAGAAAGGCTTCTGAACATGTTTAGATACTATCTGCTATTATTGCTAAACCAGATGGAAACACTTCTTTCATCTATAACACCTCTAACTTCAGGTTGATGACAAATACTCCTTGTCTCAATAGTTTGACATATTTTTCCCTTTTATAACAATTTCTGATACAATTTGAACCAGAAATTGTAACTATTTTATTTTTATTTAAATCCTAATTGTATAAATTTTATTTCAAAAAAAAAATGAAGAATTCCATGTCCTGATTCACTGAAGTTAACCCTTCTCTGAGCAAGTAACCCCATCTTTTTGGGAAGGAGGGATCAAGTAGTAATATTGTGTAAAGATAATACTAGAAGCTTATGGGCCTTAAGTTAAAGGAAAAGTAGAGTCATGAGAAACTCCTGCAGAGTGGATCACAGAACATTGATAAACATCACATCACTGTAGATCATGTCACAATAGATCCGTGACTGAATCAAAGGACAAAATTCATACTCTTAACACCAATAAAGCACAAAAGGAAAAAGAAAAAAAAATTGCAGATCGCAGGAAAACATACCTTCAATTTGACGCCGCAATTTTCTGGAGAGAAAAAGCCAACAGAATCTCCAAATCAACCTTCAGAAGAACTCAGAGTTGGATTTACTTCACATATCTGAAATGAAATGAATAAAAGAACTTTAATTGGTTAATAAAAGCTATACCCAGCTAAGACACAAGTTGCTTTTCTTTTTGGAAATGAGCAAAATCATATAAACTTCGAACAATTCTAAGGAATTCAAAAGACATAGGAACAGAGCAGGGACATGTTCAGAATTGAGACCTGATTCTTTTGAGAGAGCACCACTTTGTGTGATCAGTATTAAAGTCATACCAACTTTTAGGTAAGGGTCATTCTTAGATGAATTTTGAGTGGTTTATTTTGTTCTCTCTTGCCTCTTGTTCTTACTGCTGACGGCAAAATTAAGGAGAAGCATAGAGTATAACTTGGAATAGAAGAGATGACAGAATATTTTGGAAATTGGGAAAATCTTTGCGAAAAATACTCATTTGGAATGGTCAAATACAGTTGTCTGAACTAAGTCCTTGGATGCGTTATGCATTATCATTTGTCTGCATCTTTACTCTCTTTCACAGACATGTAGATTTAGGATTTAGGTCAATGGTTCGAACCTAGTGAACCACGCATATAATGGTTTCAGTTTTTAACAATGTATACATAATTGGAGCTAAAATGAGTGGGTAAAATTTCGCTATATTATTATATACATCAAGAAAATGAATAGCAAGTTTTACTGTAAGTTGAAAAGTTTGCAAATGCTTACAACAATTCCCACTTTGTGTAGGACCACGTTGTGCTGAATGACAATGATTCCACTTTGGGTATAGAATCAGAGTCAAAACCGATTAAAATAAATTATGCATCATTAAGTCGAGATGTGTGGTCAAGAGGTCATCGGCATGCTTTTCTCCTACAACCATTAGAATCTGTCAATTTAGTTAGTCTCTCTTAAGTATTATGGCTTTCATAAATTTGACTGTAACAGTCCCCAACAAAGCAAGTAAATAATTGAGAACTCAGAAACTTATTCAGCTTTCACACAGAAGAGCACATAACTATATAAATACATTTCCAAAGATCCAGATTATGATTAAGACACTCTAGCATCAAGAACCCGAAAGTGCTTATATGTACACATTGGGAGTGGTTCCACCTCTACAAACATACAAGCATCAACCCATTAGTAGGACCAAATTAGCTCAGTACTTCGGGCCAGTCCTTTCTCCATACACTAAATTCATCAGCACAGCCACTGCCACATCCCTGCTCCTACAGCAATCACAACCGCCGCTCATTAACCTACTTGCACCCCAAATACACACACACACAGAGCCACCATAACCACCGTCACGAGAACCATGCTATTTGCGACACTACCACAGCCATTGCTAGTGCCACTGCCTCAGCTGTTTGCTCCTCCTTTTGGCAGCATTTACTCGTTTCCTTTCGCAGTCTCTACATCAACATGCATTGTCTTCTCAGCATCTGAAATTGTAGATTGTTTTTATTGCTCTATTCATTGCATGCATTAGTTTATTCAGTTGAATCATTTCTTATCCTTCAAGTTGTTGCCGCTGCTCAGCAAGCTACTATACCCTTCCTTTCTCAAAATATCACCTAGTATAAAAGCTGTTATGGTACCAGGCAAAAGTAACCACTCCTCTTTCACCTGATTTTTCAAAGAAACACGTGCAGTCAGGCAGATGTAACCTCATGTTTTGAAATTGAAACAAGTAATATACTGTAAATAAATTTAATGGACTTTACATTGATAACACCACATTTTAAGTCGAGCAACGCCAGTGCCCTTCCATATGGGTGCTCTGAAGAGAATTCAATTGCCGTCATAAAATCATCTTGATTTCTTTGCTTTGCACAATGCTTGTGCTCATAATCCAATCTCTGACCAGGGAAGAATTTTACCTGTGAAATGAGTATGGAAAGTGTAAAGTCATGGAGAGCAAAGACATGCAAACTTGTGAGATCCTCAAAACTACAATCAAAAGAAATAATGAGAAGCTATGCATTATCCATCTTCCTATCCTCTCTTTTCGTTAGTCCTACATAGCAGAAATTCATTGAACACCTGCCTCCCCTCCCATCCTCACCAACTTCCACCTGCCAATTGGATTCACTTCTTTCTCTCTAAACCTTAATTGCGTCTCTTCTCTTTCTCTAAGTTAAGAACCACTGACCCACTTCTATCTCCTGTCAAATAAGCAATTCATTATCATGCTTTGACGAAGTGAGTGAGAACAGATTTAATCCAAAACCAAGAGTATCTTCAACTATGGTTTTTTGCTTCTTTCTAGTTTATTAAACCGTATCCCCTTTGTGCTACTTCCTTAAGTTCTTTTGATTATTTTCCCTTCTTGTTTTTTTTTTTTGGGTTGATTCTAATTCCTTAGATTGCTCACTGCTGAACATTCATGGTGCATGGTAACGCTTTGTTATTTATTTACATAATTTAAAGTTGTGGAGATAATGTAGATTTCTCATTTTTCTTCCAAACAAATTTTCATAAAGCAAGATGAGAAAAAAGCAAAACAAGGAGCTATTCTTATAAAATTCTCAACATAAAGGAAAATAGGAAATTTCAGGAGTACTAACCACCACCTCCAATTCCTAATGATTGAGGAGACTTCAAACACAATCTTAATTCTTCAGAAGACGACAACGACCACACAAGGTATAAGTTTTTTAGGTCTTTCATTGATTTTTGGCGACTGGAAGTTTTGTGCACCTAATTTTGACACAATCAAATCTGACAAAGGCTGCTCATATTAAGCTTTTGAAGTTTGGACAGTACAGCTGGAAGCAAAATAGTATGATATTGACTGCAGTAAGTCTAAACAGAAGAACTCAGATGCAGCAAAACTGTATTCCCATAAAAATCAATGAGAAATGTTTTGAGTGAATGTATAAGGAACAACACATAGTGCTTATCCGCAAGAAGTATTCCTAAAATCTGATGGAAAATATCAATCGTTCAGTCGATGAGTGAAATTAAAGAGTGATGAGTGAAAATCATAGGCATTTAATGCGCATGTTTACCAATCTATCCTGTTTTAAGAAGAAAAAGATTGTAAGGTCTAGTGGATGAATACTCACAATCCTGGAACCACCAACCAACTCCAAAAGGTAACCTTCATCACCACTGCAAGTTTGAAGTTGGAGGGACCAGTGGGAATCTAACAGCAACCACTCTTTCCCGACTAACTCCGCAAGAGAATGCGTCCCACCAGACTTGCCGATGCCAATCACCTCCTTTTGCAATGTAGAGTTGCTCAATCTCTTTGATTTCTTGGACTTCCTGCAGTCAAAAGATGAATTTCATGAGAAAAGCTCAAGTTCAATACAGCTGATAGTTTCAAACAGCAAGAAGTAATGGTGACAATAGTCTTTTAACTGTTTTAATTTAAAGTGTTCCATGGAATTGTAGAAGTGGTTAGCACTCTTACTTAAGTCAAAACAAGCACATCCTTCTACGCACATTCAAATATCAGATGGTCCCCTTCCACCAAATCAAACAGTTAGACTTAATTAAAAACATGAAAAGGATTTACTCCAAGTTTTGTTTTAAAGGAACAATAACTTTCTCAATATTTCGATGGTGATGTTAAAGGTTACCGATGTGTTAACTATATGACCACACAAGATGTTACGATTGATTAAAATTTTAATCTTGAATTAGAGGGAAAAGAAAAAAGTAGATATATACACAAACAACATGCAGATTTATGAGCAAGTCAAAAACTAGAACAGCACTAACAACAAAGAATACCAAAAACTACATACCTCATTTGCAGGCTAATGACCTCATCACCAGCATCATCAATGACACGAGTCCAATTCTTTGCATACTGAATACTTCCAGGTAGTGGGAAAAAACAAGAAGTTTTTGAGAATGCTCGGGAGGGAACCATGTGAAAAACAAATGGTGCTGCAGTAGGTGTTGTAACCGATACAGCTACTCGTATACAGATTGGTTCCAGTACTTTTATTTTAGTGCTTTGCACAACTTCCAACCATTTTTCCATTGTGAGTTTTGAAGCTGGGCAAATCAAATCTTCTAAAGAGACGGCAGTAGAACCCAGAACTTCACCAGATTTTGAAATCGGCAAACCATGAGATGATTGGGACATGAGTTCTAATAGAAGATGGCCACTAGGTTCACATTGGAAATAAGCAACCTGCTTTTCCCCACTCTCAGAGAAAATAGTAAGTTTCTTTTTTGCATTAAAGATCCTATCAGGCTGTGTCTTGCTAAAAGAAACAAAGAAGCATCCCTTTTGTCCTTCGGGTAAATTTCTTATGCCTATGATCTCCAACATGACCTGCAAAAGAAATTGCTAGAAGTTACAAACTTTTGAACATCACATAGTCCAAAGCTAAAATCAGATTAACAGATGATAACTAGATAAGGTATGGATGATGAAGAACCTAAGAAATGGCAATAGTTCTGTCGGAGGCTCGAAGATTGAGACAGAAGAAAAGGAGGCTTCTGTTCTATTTTTGGCGATCGAGCGGTCTAGGTTACACAAAAATGATTTAACCCAATTCCAAGCTAACAAAATACTATAAAGGACAGCAGTCTTAAATTTCCTAATAAAGGTTAAAGTTTTAATCAAATAATCTATGCCCGATTAAAGTGGCTCGGAAGTAGTGATTCCCCTATCATCTCTAACTTTCCCTGCACACCGATTGATGGAAACAACTCAATTTTATATGGTCATCACATACTCCAGATCCCCTTCTTGAACTATTTTTTAAGATATAAAGCTGGTAATGAATTTCATTGGATGTTTATACAAAATTATATCAACAATCCAACAAATAAAACAAAAAAGAAACACTAGAAAGATTCAGAAAATTACTTCAAGAACTTTCATCTCTGGAAGATGAATTATCTTCTGATCTGCATGGAATGTATCTGCCTTCTTGCTCATGGAATTGGAAGGGTAAGGACAAATTCTAAGAGGAGATGGTGCATTTCCTCTATACATTGCACCTGCTCTCCAATATCTTAAACCATACATTTCCTCCCATAGCTTTGTAGTTCCAGAAAACCCAGTGTCCAGCTTCATCCCTTTTGTTCTGTCTGAATCAGTATCGTCATGATCCAACACCTTACCCATAATAGCAACAAGGTCTTTACAATAAGAAATTGGATGTAACTGGTGAGTGTGCCAGATAAGGTCAATGTCATAAGTCGGGACAGAGAAGCTCTTGATTGATCTTTCTCTGTTTCTCCGGATTAAGTGTAAGAAACCCTTGTATCGAGCCACAGCTCCTTCAAGATAGAGCTCGTTGTTCATGTGGGGTCTAGACACCTGGAAGAAAGACATGATATAAGACAGCAAATGATACATACTATACTAGCATGTATGAACAATGTGGTATTAATAAAAAGTTTAAGAAAACGTGCTAGCTTATAAGGCCACTCCTGATAATGCAAAAGATCTAAAGACCAAATAGCCACATCACCATCCACAATAATTTGCAAGAGATAGTTTAAGTTTGCTACTTCGCTTCTCTACCTCTTTTATGACAAGGATGAGCAGGCAGGCAGGAGAAATGATCCCTCTACCTCACATTTCAGGTTTTTCCTTATTTATCTGTTTCATATTTGTCCCTTTCAGAAGTGTCCTAGATAGTTGAACTTTGCTACTTCGCTTCTCTGTCTCCTTTATATATGACAAGGATGAGCAGGCACGCAGGAGAAATGATCCCTCTACCTCCCATTTCAGGTTTTTCCTTATTTATCCCTTTCAGAATTGTCTTATATCATTCTGTTTATAAAGCTTGTCACGTACCATTGATTGTCAAGCACTCAAGCTTTACATTCAAATAAGACTTGTAACAAAAATTAAAGTTTGTGATTTTTATAAAACTGAATTTTGCTAATTGTTTGGCCTGTGCTTTACTTAAAATGAAGTGTTAGCATCCTCGTGCTCACCTGGTAGAAGAAAGGGCTTTGCCTTATAACAGCAGAGACTAGATCATAGTTACTGCACTTTTCAGATTCTAGCATTTGTACAGGGATATTATCTGAAAGAGCTCTTGCTGACTCCAAGTCATAGGGTTCATTTGGATGCGAGTGTTTCCATATTTCTTCCGTTTCCCTTTTTGATATTCCTTTCAAAGAAGATACAACATTATGGTTGTCAAGAAGCCTCCCATATAATTGCTCGCAGTCAGTCTTGTATCTAACCTGGAAAGGTAGAATAACCATTTCACGTGTCAATAAAAGCAATCAGTCACAAAGGTATAATTGAAAACAAATGTTTCAACTGTTCAGAAGCTTACAGGATTGAGCCTGTGACAATGCCAAACCCATTCACAATCAAGGGGAATGACCAAAGGTCCTTCAAAGAAGGGGGACTCATAGTGTTTTGCCAATAACGGTAACCAACACGAATAATACCTGAAATGGAGATTTTCATTGCAAGTTTTCCAAATAAAGAAAACTGAAATACATGAATCAAGGTCAAATCCCCCTAGATAACAGAAACAATCTCAAGTCTTTTTCAAGGATTACGGAACATAATAGTATAATATACAACATGAGCGAGAAGCCAAAGAAAATAAAATCTGAATCAGTATCTAGCACTGAATATTATACTTAAACCAACGCAACATTAACTGCCAGTATCACCCCAAGACCAGAAGACACAATAAAATGTCTAATTAAGAAAGCATTCTCAACAAGTAGTAACATCATAGCTAAGTGAACTGGGTGGAGAACCATGAGGTCTCAGGTTCAACTCCCAGTAGCAGCAAAAAACCACTAGGTGATTTTTCTAATTTGCCTAAGCCTTGGTAGGCAGAGTACTTACAACTTGTTTGGATGGTTGCTATGTATCGCTTCATAATGTATCATATAGTATAGTATTGTAGTGTAGTGTATCGTTTTGATGTATAATATGTTTGGATAGGTTGTATTGTTATCTGTCGTTTCACGATGTCATGCACAAACAATATAAAGAATAAACTTGCAATATTATAAAGAAAAAAGTAAGGTACAACAACAACACACCAAGTGTATTACCATAAGTGGGGCCTGGAGAGGGTAATATGTACGCAAACCTTATCCATACCTTGTGAAGGTAGAGAAACTGTTTCCGGAAGAGCCTCCGCTCAATAAAGCAAAAACACATCAGTTATGGCAAAAAAGACTACGATAAGCGAAATAGTAACAACATCCGGGGGGAAAAAAACATAACGAAGCAAAGGAAACATAAGGTAATAATATTGATCTAAAAATAGGGAACACGAGGATAACACTAGTACTATAGCTATGGAAGAAAGTACAGGTTTGGAAAAGAAATACGTTCGACTACTTACTAACCTACAACCCTAATCCTCGTCCTCCACATCCTCCTATCAAGGGTCATGTTCTCGGTTAGCTGAAAATGTGTCATATCCTATCTGATCACCTCTCCTCAATATTTCTTCGACCTATCTCTACCATTCCTAGGACCCACCATAGTCAACCTCTCACACCTCCTCACTGGGGCATCTATGTCTCTCCTATTCACATGCCCGAACCATCTCAGTGTCGCTTCCCTCATCTTGTCTACCACACAGGCCACTCTCACCTTATCTCGAATATCTTCATTTCCAATCATATCCCTCCTAGTATGACCACACATCCATCTCAGCATCCTCATCTCCGCAACTTTTAACTTCTAAACATGAGAGGTCTTGACTGGCCAACATTTCGCCCAATACAACATGACCGGTCTATACCACTAATCTGTAAAACTTACTTTTAAGTCTTGGTCGCACATTCTTGTCGCACAAGACGCTGGATGCGAGCCTCCACTTCATTCACCCTGCTTCAATAGATGTGTGACATGCTCATCTATCTCCCCATTTCCTTGGATTGTAGATCTAAGATACTTAAAACTTTCTCTCTTAGGTATGACTTGTGTGTCCAGCCTCACTTCGATGTCATTATAAATAAATAAAAGTAAGGTACGAGGTAGAATCATTATATAAAAAGGTTGGGTAAAAAATAAAATAGGATTGTTTAAGAATAAGAAAGGGCAAGGTGATAGAAAAAAATAAGGTAACGACACAACCATACCAAATTGGTCACGACACTTTTCATCGTTACGTAACGGCGAATTTAACGATATGGTACTATAAAATTTAAGTAACAATCAAAACAAATATTGTATTTAACGTAACAATACGATACAATACAACAAGTAGCAACCATCCAAACAAGTTGTTAGTACTTGTGCGGATATGATTTAGCAGGTACCCAAAAGAATAGTCAAAGATGCGTGCAAGCTGACCAAACACCACCCTTATAATAAAAAAAAATATCATAGCTAAGTGAACAATTGCAACAGACATCACATTTCGAAATTGGGGATTACCTATAAATAGCCATATCCAGACCAGGGCCCTCATAGAGCCAACGGTTCCTATCAAGGGTAGCAAGAAACTCAAGATGCAGTTTGGCTGCAGCAACAAGGTCTACATTTATCACAATCTTCTGTGCTTCATCCCACTCCAACTGCTGCTCCATCTCCATGCCTTCTTCGACCACAAGCTATTGGGTTCACAACACAATTGGTAAATTGCAGAATGTTATTCTATATATTTTTAAAAGATTGGGTATAGAAAAGTCAAAGCAAATCACCAGTTTGGAGAAAGTTAATTCAGAATCGCACAGAAGGAAAAATGCACAATTAGTACTAAGTAATTTGCTTGTTGAACTTACAGAGAAAACGAAAGAAACGATGATCGCCAGATAACACTATGGAGATAGCGACTCTTTTTTATATTTTGTAGGAGTTTGAGGTTTTCAAAGTCTTTGTGACTCCAAATATAAGTAGATTTTGCGGAGTAATTTCAACGAAAGCTTCGAGTTTGAACATCAATCAATATTTATAGATTAGCATGTGGACGAAGCCGCGAATAAGAGTAGTACTATCATACGACGAGTTCGAGACTTGATCTAGTCCACCGTGCTTTTCTTATGACAAAACTACCCTTTGATAACATTTTTTTTTTCTCGAAAAAGGGTCAAATTTACCCATTTTATATTTATTTTGATAAGGATATACATGGGATCCTTTTTTTTTTGTTGCTAATATATATTTTGGGTCTAATATTACCAATGTTTCTATCCTTTATCCCTAACAAGCTTCAAACTAAGTGTAATTTAAACTATAGTAAAAGATAGGAAAGCAAATTTAGACGTTTTGTCCTCAAATATTTTGACATATGGAATCCATGCATTTCAGACTAGAGTCTTTTTTAATGGCAGTGAAAATACAAGACGACTTGCTAATAATAAATTGCGTCCTTGGTTCATGAAAAATTAATTTTTTAACCTATTTGGTCATGCTTCTAAAATTAACTTATTTTAAAAACTACTTATTTGGTGAGAAACATTTTATGTTTGACCACTTAATTTGAAAAATACTTTTGAGCAGCAACTAATATTTGACCAAACTTTTAAAATGTGCTTCTAAAGTATTAAAACTTATTTTTTTCTACTGCTTCTATTCCTACTCAAAAGTATTTTTTTTCTTTTTAAAAGCTTGACCAAACAGTTATGTCCTTGAGGCCATGCAACTTGCAAGCATCTCGAATTCTGGATACACCTGAGTACATAGAAACATGAACCGTATAGATCTTTGAACCCAATACGCAGAAATTCCGGCAAGTTTAAGTGTAGAGAGCTCTCTCCGTCTTTCAGAAGAGAAAATTCTTACATCTAGGTGAGCAAACAACTTTTTGCTATTTCTACAAAACCAACTATACATTATGCCTTCACTATTGCAACACATGCTATGCATTGTAAACCTGCATGCTGAAGGAGATACATAAATCACCAAAGACATTGCCTATTATTACACATTTTGAAGCAGAGAACTGGTAGCTAGCAATAACATATAAATGGTGGTCAGCAACAGATATGCTGGCGGAGTCGGTACTCATATCACTACTTCCTCTGGTTTTGAATCTTTTTCTTTATCAGCTTCTTTTTCCAAGTATTCTGCTTCAATTGTCTCCTTCAGAATGAAAAGCCTCTGAATAACAACAGGTTGATTTATCTGCTTTGCTTCCCTAATTTCAGTCTCTTCTTTATTCAGGTTGTACGCGTCAAGCATGATTTTAATCCACTTGTGTAGCTCTTTTGGAGTTCTGCTCCACACAACAAAGGAAATAAGAGTTGAGGTGCGTCATAACCCACGCAAATACCAACTAATTCCTAGATTATCTAAATGAATATCATGATTTCTTCGGACAAGAAAGCACTAAGCTCTTACGTGTAAATAGCATTAGGATCCTTAGCATCATGTTCATGACCAGGACTGAAAGCTGTTGCCAACGCTGAGAATCGCTCTTCAGGATCTGTGATGTTTAGCAAGTACTTAAGCAGCTTTATTTCTTTTGGCGCCATACTCCTTAGACTACTCTGTGTAGCCTTGTATAGACGGTGCATTATCTCCTTTACCTACACCCATATGTCAGCATCAGCTCTAGTAAAATTATCTGGGACTTCAACTGAATAAGGAATTGCCATCAGAGGGAGGGAATTCGAGTACAAGATCGAACATAATTAACATTTGGGACAGATATGGTTTAAATTACTGAAGTCAAATTGGCATATATAGTTAAAGAAACAGAGGAAAACAGAAGAACGTCTAGAATAAGGCTACTGCTAACATAAATTGATAACAGGACTCTGCAAATTACTGGTGCAAACACGACCAACAGACGGTAGTTAAAAGTTGAAACATATTTCCATCTCTCTTTGTTTCATTACAAAATAAGACATTTCCAGTTTTTACAATTATATTGAAGTCCTCCCTTTCAACCCCCTGCAAATACAATAAGAAGAAAGCATGAGGACATGGAATTTAATTTAAGACAATTGAAAAACAGTTAATTTTACATAATATAGGAACCAATGGCATCGAATGGCCCTGGAATTATGAGTACCTTCAAAGATGAAGTTCTAAACTTTCTAAGCTGTTTAGTAGTATTTGTCATTGCTGTCGCCATACTACTGATGTTTTTCTTGTATATGAGCTACAAGTTCTCATAAACCATCTACTCCTGACATAGCATGTTACACGACATTTTCACTGGCACAAAGTTTTGACATGTACATCATATCGGTGTCTAATGTTTTAGAATATAGTACATGGAAAGTGTCATAGATCTTAAATCGGAATAGAAGTAGTATTACTATTCAACATAAAAGAACATCTGCAACTGTACATCCATTCCATCAATCTTCAAGTCTCCATAAAAGAAAAGCAGTCATATTTTAATTTATTTCTTAAAAACAAAAGGGAAAAGGAGAACTACTAATTGAAAGATCCAAAATAGGGGTGACGAATAGATGGATTGGCTTAAGTTAGGGCGCATCAAAAAGGGTAGAGTTAATAATCAGGTCATGACCAACACACCAATGTTTGCTTGGATTAAAATGGGTTAAGAAACTAATCATAATCTAGCTTGGCCAGCTCAACTTTGAGATCGTCACAATTCATGAATCAAACATAGGTTGAATCTCTTCAGGTTTGGGTTAAAATGAATCGAGTCGATAAACATAACATGGCCCAATTTAAGTTTGAACACCCCTAGTCCAGAAGGGTATACTCCAATTCATAGATTCCAACATCACAAACAATGATGTCAAGCTATTTCAACATCACAATAACGAAAAACAAAACATTTCGACAATCTCAAATTGTATACTATATTAAAAGCACGAAACCCGTATCTAAATGTTATTTGCTTTTTTATCCTTAGTAAGTGTATATTACGTTTGATACTATTGTAATTAATAACTACTAATTTTTTTATTTTATTTTGGAAAAAAACCAAAACTACCGTGTATTGCCGTGTCTTAATTTAGGTTTAGGATTCATTAGGCTTTTCTTTTTTTAGGATTAGAATTCTTTACTAACGTGTAGCATTCTTTGAGGTTTTAGGCTTCTTTAGGTTTGACTTCTTTGGAATATTTTGCCTATTTTTAGCTTCGTTTCAACATGAGTTTAAAGTGCAAAACAAGCTAACTTTCAAGATATCTAATGTTCCATGGATATTGCTTTTCTTTTTCTAACTTTTCCCTAATCAATATGTTTGTTGTTTTTGTAAAATTACTACACTTCTCACCTTTTTTAAAACGATATATGTTTAACAAATTTATATAAGCCGTTATTGATTGATTCTTCAATATTCTTGCACAGGTGAAGAAAGACTCATGTGAGCGTCAAGCGTGTGATTGAGACTTAGTGCCGATTACGATTAAACAAGGCAAGTTTTTTTCCGAATTTTATTTCTCATTCATTTTGTTTCTATTTATGTTGTTGAGGTTTTTATTACATTTTTGTACATATTATATGTTCAAGTTAATACTTTTTTGCCAGAACCATATTATAAGGGGGGAAATTTGAGATCTGTTTGCAAAATTAGCTACTGTACGTTTTGATTTAATTTTTCATAAATATCTATCATAGTTTTCAAGTATACGGAATAATAGAGTCTACTACTATTAGACGTGGTTACAAAATAACAAGGACGGGCTTCAAAGTCCAAAACTTGTAGGCTAAAATATTTAGGCTTTGAAGTTAACTAATACTGATAGAATTTTCTAAATACAAATCCCACTTGAACAAACACACTGCATAGCTGAATGATTGGCATATGTTTCCAATTCTGATTTCAAGTCGTTCTCCTGGAATAAATAAATTGTTCCATCAAATAATAAATGAATAAATAATTCGAGTTGGGGCTATGAGGACTTTTGGGGAACAATATAATATTTTTTTCCGTTATAGAGTTTGCTAAATAGAATTGATATCCATCATTTTGAAGAATTTAAACTACTTTTTAAATATTTATTTTATAACTCAATAGACAACTTTTAATAACATAAAATACATGCAACACATGTACCTCAAGTTTAAATTGAACGACCTTTGTACCGGTCAAACAAACACTACTCCTATAATTTTTTTGTTCAACGAAACAAATACTAGAACAAACTAGAGAAGAACCATTAGAGTGAATCTGAACCACTAAACATAATTAACATTAATTTGGAACTTGCATCTTTTGAATATTATTTATGTTGTTTTTAAAGTATTTGTTCTCATTAATATGGGCACGCGCGTGCGCGTATACTAAGACTAGTTGCTTAAAACGAATATAACCATACCGTAATACGGTTAGGACGGTTAAAATAGTTACAACTTAACAGTGCACATCCGTAATGTGACAAGTGTGAGTTGTCTCAATTTCAGTAGGATACAACTTGAATGCACAAACTATAAACTTCCTAGCACATTAATGGATGTGTGAGAAAAAATGAAGTACGAAAACCTTTTATATACGTGCAATATGAAAGAGTCCATCTTCTTGACAAGTTTAAGACACAAGGCAAATCCACAACAGTTTACAGAACATCATCAACATTACAATAATGTCTAATCCAGAACATTGTTTGGACAAATTGTAAGTTCCTGAACATATCATGAAATTCAGCATTTCTCTTTGGAAAAATAGATCAACAAAGTTCTGTGTTTGTGAATCAAATATAGTAGACTATAAAAGTCCATACCTCATTTCTCATAGTAGAGGATTCTTTTGCTGAAGCCCAAGCACCGTTTATCAGCAGGACCAAAGAAGAGTCAAGTTCTTTAGACTTGGCAAGGCTTTTAATCTTCTCACATGCTGCATCAATTGATGGAGAGTTCAAGATGTCATCAAATTTGGCCTGGGCAGTATCTAGTGTTCCCACAATCTCCAATGTGTTATCATAAGCGCTGACTGCAGACAAGCATCTAGTCCCAAGTCTGGCAATTGCTGTTCAGCCAAAAAATTCACAAAATATGACAACGTGAAATAACCACTAAATAAATGACATGTTCTTTATCATAAAATAAATAATTAAAATAAACGGCATGCTCATTAGATACCTCCTAGAACAGACATGACTTCAACATAAGAAGAAAGGGAAGCTGATCAGTGTTGTCAAAGGCGAAAAGCCCAGAAAAACTCCAAGTGCCTATTGGGGCTTTAAGCCCAAAGCAAATTAAAGCAAGCTCTTTAGTGAAGAAAGGCACAAATGAAGAATAAAATTAGAAATATATGTTATGCAGAGTCCAAGAAAGTGAAGTAAGAATCTGCAATTAAGTGAATAAAGTAAACATGATTTAATTAAATTTGAAACCGTCTTAATTTATAATTTTAATGCAAAGAGCAAGTTTAGGTTTCTAATTTAGATTGGTGAATATCAACCTTATTCTAAATTTCTCACTTCCTATCTCAGCTCGTAATCACTGTAATATTCGTCCACTATGTTTCCTTAACAACTGATATTTCATTTCGCTAGCTATACTTATCTTTAGCCTTGCCCTCTATAGAACAAAGCTCGTCGACATCAAGACACGCCTTAATAACTTAGTGTGTGCAGTAAAACACCAGTTAGGTGAGGTGAATAGTGCTGCACTGAGCTTTAGGGCATAAGTGCCCCTGAAAATAATTCTTTGCAAGCCTGGCTGCTTTAGCTTGAAATCATATGCCATGAAAAAATAGTCCAATTTCATTTTTCCAGCAGAAAAGTTCAGACTACTGCCAAATGATTTTGGTTCCCTTGAATTGCCAACAACAACCTATAACTAAGACAGTGAAAACTAAAATATAATTAATGCCTTAAGTGAAAGACACTTTACCATCTCGCTCCTCCAAGCTATCATAAACTTCTGAAAGGAGAGTCAAATGGCGAAAGAATTCACCAGTGAAGTCCTTGCGCCTCTTAGTAACGATTGCATTCAAATCCCTCGGGTTATCTTGTATCTCTTTGCGAAGTTCACTATGCCTCTCCAGTTCATCATCAATCTGCAATGCCACATTCCTGATCAAGGACAATTTCAGAGTATCCAAAGCTAAAACCTTTCCAAGGTAAAAACACATACTTTCCATTTTCAACCATCAATTGAAATATGCATTAGAAGAAATTCAATATACCTTCCTGACTTTGCTAGCCAAGCTAATTAATTTCTCCTTCATTTGAGAATCAGCCTCTGAATCAGCTCGAGTTTGACACCTACTGTAAAATCTATCCCGGTATTTTCTCCATTCTTCTCTAAAAACCAAATACCTTCTCCAATCTTTTGACTTGGGTTTTTCATTTAGGAATAAATCAATCATTTTATCACAAAACTGAGTAATTGTATACCCCTGAGCAACTTCAACATCAGCTTCTCCCTCCACTGAAGTAGCAGATACACCAGTGGCCAACACCTCTAGAAAGAACCATAAAGAAAATTATAAAACAAGAAAAGTGAAAAAAAAAATATAACAATAAAAGAAAAGATGACAAAGTACTTACTGGTTAATGGGGTTTTGGTACTTGTTCTAGTTGGTGTTCTTGATGCTGATTTTTTGGAATTCTCTAAGGGCAAAGCCAGAGATTTGGGAGAAACTAAGGGTAATATTACTGCATTGGAAAGTGAAAAGAGTGAGAGATTTGTGGTGGCGGAGATTGATGTCTCCAAACTGAGGAAATGGGTCATGCTTCACTATGTAGGAGCTGAACTCCAACAATGGCTAATTCCTGATTTCTCGTCTCTAGACTAGATAAGTCGTGCTTCTGCGACGTCGTATTTACCTTGCACTTGCCAAAACCCTTCTAAACCCCTTTTGGTTGTTGTCTTTGCCTTTTAAGGCCCTTCATTTTTTTTTGTTCAAATAATCAACTTTTGGAATGATTTGCTTATATTTATGACTTTTGGAAATTGGAATGATTACTTAAAATAGAATATGTAAGTTTTGAAATGGGAAACTAAATACTGTACCAAATTACTGATCTGCATTGTTTTTTACTTGTGAAATTTCTTATAAAGGAGAGAACAAAATTTTGAAACATGTCACTTAACTCGCTGCCTAAGCAAGAACAATTCAAAACGAATACGTGATTACCCTTCCATTTTCCAATAAAATTAGTCATGCGTCGTCCATAAATAAGTAATCAATTAAAACAATTTGCGCTCGAGCGGGTAAAATGCACACGTAAACGACGACCTTTACAAATTTTCTAAGCAGATATTCTTCCAGGATAAGTTTGATTTTTGGTTTTTTTTTCTGACGGAGACAAAGATATTAGGTGATTTCTTCTCATCTATCCAAGTTTTGATAGATTCCTACAGGGGCGGAGCTAGCCCTTTGTTTACGGATTCAGCCAAATCCAGTAGCTTTTGTGCAGATTATGTATTTTGTCTTATGAAATTTATGGAATATGTACAAATTATTATCTTAAAACCTAGTAATTTAAAAGAACCAGAATTCCGAACCCATAAACTTCAAATACTGGTTCCGCCTCTGGATACATGTTGTCGGTGGGAGATGGTAGGCATCCTGTGGAATTAGTCGAGGTGCGTGTGAGGTCCCGGACACCACGGTTATTAGGGGAAAAAAATCTTTATTTTTTCTCCTTTTCAATGCAAAATATGTGAGGTTACCACCATGATCGATACTTCGTAAAACCAAGATTTCTCTCTACTTGGTCCCGACTAGGAAGCTCACCTAGTAGCAAGCTGTATGTAACCACTTGCTTCATACTTCGACTAGATGGCCGTTGTTCGTGCACTGTACGGCCATATGCCCGACATCAATGTATGTATTAGTTGACGTTACAAAAGAGACGCTGCCGAAAAATTTGGGCAAAATATCATAGTTAACAAACAAATCGCTACGAATGAATTTAATTCAATATTATTTACTATTAAGGTTGTAGTATTTTTTATATGAATAATTATTGAATATATCTTGATTACTTATGAAATTTTAATATTTAATTCTGTTATAATTCAGAAAAAAACTTTAAAAATATGATAATTCAAACAAAACCGTGTAGAACTTTAGTTTAAAAAATGTAGGAAACTAACATATAAAATATTAATATAGAAAATTTATCAACCTAAGTATTTGTTACATGAATAATTACTAAAATATCTTTTTAGTTATTGAAATTAATTATTTAATTCTCTTTTAACCCCAAAAATATCTGGAAAGAAAATGATAGTTCAAACAAAAAAACTCTCGAATTTTAGTCAAAAAATATAATAAAATAACAAATAAAACAACAATACAGAAAATTTGTCAAACTAAGTATTTTATATGAATACTTATTAATTATATCATGTATAATTATGAAAATTAATTATTTAGTTCTATTATATCCAAAAATAGCTGAAAAAGATGATAGTTCAAACAAAATCCTGCCGAATTTTAGTCAAAAAATATAAGAAACTAATATATAAAACAATAATATAGAAAATGTATCAACCTAAGTAATAATATAGGAAAATTATCAATTAAATATTAATATAAAACAGATTGCAGTATATTTAAAGATGTTAAACAATTAAACAGAAAAATACTTTAATTAATATTGTTCAATTTACAAACATTGTCATGGAGCTTTCCCAGGTGCATCGCAGACCTGCATCTTGAGAGCTACTTTTGCTACAAGGAAACCATAGGTCTTCACATATCTGGGATGGGCAGTGTCTATCCCAAACCTTCTACCCCAGACGTATGAACGATCTCTACGAGTTCATTAGGGACCACCCACTGCATCCCCGTATAGTTAGACGCCTTTAGCGGACGAGTTCTTACAGGATCATAGAGATCGGTCGGTTGCAGTTCGACTGGGGCGCTGATCACGGCTATGATAGAGCGATGGCCACCGAAGACGCACATGTTTCATCTACCTGTCAGCGAGGTTACCATCACGCTAGAGGACGTGGAGGTTCTTTTCGGCCTGCCCGTTGATGGTATACATGTAGCTTACATGCATGCTCTTAGAGACTATACAGGAGAGGATTACCTTCATATGTTACAGCAGCTCACCGATATCCAGCCTGCGGAGCCGACTGCATTGAGCGGGATTAGTCAATTGCAGTTGACGCCCGTTAGGCAACATCTGGTGGCGATGGACGCGGAGATTAATGATGATTTACCACCAGAGGATATTGATCGGGACACGAGGCTGCTACTGATTATGTTTGGTGGTATACTGTTCCCGGACACTGCGGGAAACCTAGTCAGCTTGCGATTTCTACATTATTTGGAGCAGCT
The DNA here is from genome assembly GCA_005239505.1 of Nicotiana paniculata. Taxonomy (NCBI): domain Eukaryota; kingdom Viridiplantae; phylum Streptophyta; class Magnoliopsida; order Solanales; family Solanaceae; genus Nicotiana; species Nicotiana paniculata. Next base: position 30,069 of record ML366070.1, read on the forward strand.
AGATGATTTATCTTGTTAAAGCTGGGGTGCAGCTGTTCTAGCTTACATGTATAGGCAGATGTGTCGAGCATGCATGGGCACCCAAGCAGGCATTGCCGGTTTATTACTGTTGTTGCACGTGAAAACATAGTCAATTATTTTCATGATTATAACATACATAGTAAAAATGACTTAAATTTTACGTCCACAATATATATTAGGTTTGGGCATGGGAACGGTTCCTGCAGTTCCAGCCACCTCTTCCACCAATAGCTTCGGATGCACCACCTCCACTGTTTCTACCGCTAGCTTAATATCAACAACTTAATATCATACTTTCCATAGACATGAGTGTCGTATATGGATATTACCGGCCGACAATGCACCAAACCATCAATGGATGGTTTAAATGCTTAGAAAACATATCTGAATATGAATTCTTGTATTCCCGGCCTCTGCTCAAGCTTCCATTCAACAAAAATCTTGGGGTTAAAGTGTTGCAATGCATCCATGTACCTAGGTAGAGCGACAAAGGACTTATCCCAGTTACCAGAAACAATCTCAAATGCAATTTTACGCTCAAGAATACCTTTCATTTGGTAATGGTACATACATATTGTAACAGCCCATCCCGCTAGTGATATTGTCCGCTATGGGCCTGGGCCCTCACGGGTTTAAAATGCGTCACTAGGTTCTAAGGCTTGTTAACTTATATAACCAACATCCCACTTGTGTTTTACCGATGTGGGACTCTGTCTAAAGTCTGGGGTGTTACATACACCCCCTCTTATGGACTCAGCGTCCTCGATGAGGTTTTCCCCACCGCATGGGATTCGCCTAGACATAGCACTGAGGTTTGCCCCGCTTAACCGGGATTTGCCTAAACTCAGTTGAGCTTTGATCAACATGGCTGACACAAGAGTGTCTCTGATACCATCTGTAATAGCCCAGCCCGCTAGTGATATTGTCTGCAATGAGCTTGGGCCCTCACGGGTTTAAAACGCGTCACTAGGGTCTAAGGCTTGTTAACTTATATACCCAACATCCCTCTTGTGTTTTGCCGATGTGGGACTCTGTCTAAAGTATGGGGTGTTACATACACCCAATTTGTCATGACCCATTTTCTAAATAAGTCAACACCGGTACCCGATCACTAAACATGATCGAGCGAACCATCTGCGCTTAATGCGCAATATTGTAACCAAGTACTTTTAATTAATTTAAATATCCAAAATAAAACAACTCCAAAACATTATTCGTAGTAACCAATGAAATACTGCTAAGTTATTATAAAAAACATCTGAATCTTAACCCACCGACTATGTCTATGAAGCCTCTACTGATAAACTAACGCACTGCTCAGGACATGAGATTTCCTGGCTAGTTCTCTAAGTAAGCAAAAAAATAGCTAAATAATGACGACTCAAAGGAGTACTCCACAAACAAAAGTGGAGCTCACCAATAGCACTGGAAGTGAGGGAAGTCCTAACACGTAGCCTGCTCGCCTGCAAAACCGGTTCCTACGTTATACCGCAGACCAACGTAGGTTCCCAAAAGAGAACGTCAGTACCATCCATTGTACTCAGTGAGTCTCAACGACAGGAGACGAAACTTTGATAACATATATATTACGAGCAAAGATTCTAAATGCATGTAAAACATAAAGCTTATAAGAACAAATCTAAAATAATTGCATAATAGCAGTTTATGAATATTCTAAAAGAAACTCTTTTCTTTTTCTTTCTTAAAAAACTACTTTACTTTATACTTTGGGAGTTCCAACTATCTTGACCTATTTCTTTCTTAGTCATCGTGTGATGAGCACGGGTTCGATTCCAACATGATCGAATAGTCCCAATCCACGAGGTGTCACTCGCTTCATGGTTCTCAGCACTCATGTATCATACCTTAGACTGGCTAAGTAATTCTCAACAACGATCCCTCGGCTCGTGTGCTCCCTACTTTGGCACAAGTAGTTTCAGGAAGTCAACGCCTTGGTCAGGACCCTCGGCGTGGACGATGACCCCTTCTCAGAATAGAGGATACTCCCAAAAATCTTTTCTTCCTAGAAATTCTTCTCATGACTTTTCAAGTCTAAATCTTGTTTGAAAGTGATTTATCAATATTCTTAATAATATTCTTGAGTGTATATATAGCATAAGCATGAAATAAAATTACACAAAGTATTTTTTAAAAGTTCTATCTAACTCTTGAAACTTTAACATGTAAGATCATGTAATAAAGCATAAAAATATGAAAAATAGACGTTTATACTTCTCGAGTAAATACATATGCTTGAAATAGAATATACTTAGTCAACATTAACTCATTTGTTCCAATTAAGCACATGATGACTCGTTAAAGCATTTTATCAAACACTTTGTGGGCATGTTTTTGTGAGCAGAACCACTTTCGTAAAGGGTTATATCAACTTACCTCAAAACTCCTGGAGCCAATACGTATGCCCTAGTCCAATTTATACCCATCAAATAATTGATTCTACAACAACCAGTTCATTTGAATTAATTTAAAAGTTTCACACCTAAACATGGAACTTACTGTTGATACAGAAGAAGAAGGGAATTAACTTTTCAATTTTACCTATTACTACTGTAGGATAATTGACAATAGAGAATTTTATATACCTGAGTTCAAGAATAAGTGAGTTGTGAAGAACCCTAAGAAATTTTCGTGAAATTTCTGCTGCCTCTCCTAATTCCGTGCGTCTGTTTCTGTGTTTTTTGATCTTTAAGGCATAAGCCTTTTCTTTGTTCCCTTCCAACCTTTTAGCTTTAGTCACGTGACTCTATTTTACTTAATTGCTTCTTTTTTTTTAATTATTTTTTTTCTTTTTTTTTTGTTTTGCCTTAACTATAGTTAATGATACCTATTTTAAATATTACTAATATTAAAATTATTAATATTTTCCCTAATCGTATATCCAATTCTTTATAAATAGAGAAGTAACTCAGAAATCAATCACAAGGATTTAAATCCGTAATAGAAGTATAATTTAAGATTAAAAATAAATAAATTATATATTTAGCGAGTTTTGAAATTTCTACAGATTTGAGGAGCGTTACAATCTTCCCTCCTTAAAAATATTCGTTCTCGAATGTTGTTAGAGCCTTATTCTTAAGCTAATAATCATTCTTTAAGTCTTTGAACTTCTTAAGTTTTCTTAGCACTACTAACTTTTCCAAGGGACTCAAAATTTTGGCTAACTCCCTAAATTTTCAAAAATTTCGGCAGAGTCTCCCGTGTAAATTGGACTATCCAAAAAAATATCTCTGTCACAAATACCAAAACTACACCAACAACAACCAAATATACCATAACAGGCCATTCATAGGCACCATACACAACTCATAAACTAATTACTCATGCTCCGGCAAGAAGGTACCACAATAACCAATCAAAATCTAAAGCACAACACTTCTGCAAAAATAAATAACTGTAATGAATTAAACATACTCTGGCACGGTTCTAAATTATTTCAACAACTAAGTATAATCTAGCAAGGACATAAACACGTGCTAACTTGTTTTTGATAAATAAAATATAAATGACAAACCAAATCTAGGTTCACGTACCTTTTTCCTCAAATAAATATGGATATTTCTTCCTCATATCTTCCTCGACCTCCCACGTAGCTTCTTTTGAATCATGATTACTCCATAAAACTTTTATTGATGCTATATCTTTTGTTCTCAACTTTTTTACTTGCCTATCGAGAATTTCTATAGGTAGCTCTTCATAAGTCAAGCCTTCTTTAATTTCTATAGTATCGGCAGGTATTATATGTGACTCATCATGAATGTACTTTCTAATCATAGACACATGAAAGACAGGATGAACAGGGGACAACTCAACAGGAAGTGCTAGCTCATAAGCCACGTTTCCTTTCTTTTCTATAATTTCATATGGTCGGATAAATCTAGGACTAAGTTTCCCTTTCTTACCAAACCTCATAACTCCTTTAATTGGTGAAACTTTTAAAAACATCTTATCACCAACCATGAACTTTAAGTCACGATGCCTCTTGTCAGAATAAGACTTTTGACGACTCTGAGTCGCTTCCAGTCTTACTCTGATCAGTTGAACTTTCTCTAAGGCCTCACAAACAAACTCTAGACCAATCAACGACACATCTTCTGGTTCAAACCAACCTACTGGAGACCCACATTTTCTCCCATACAACGCTTCATAAGGAACCATGCCAATGCTGACCTGATAGTTGTTATTATAAGGAAATTCTATAAGTGACAAGTGATCATCCCAATTAACTCCAAAATTTATAACACGTGTACGCAACATATCTTCGAGTGTCTGAATGGTCTTTTCGGCCTGGACATCAGTCTGTGGATGGAAAGCGGTGCTCAAATTGACCTTGGTACCTAATCTTTTCTGAAATGCCTGCCAAAAATGTGCTGTGAACTGAGGTCCTTTGTCAGATATTATTGAAACTGGAGTACCATGCAATCAAACTATTTCTTTGATGTACAACTGGGCATACTCCTCTACAGAATCTGTCGTCTTTACTGGTAGGAAATGCGCGGACTTTGTCAGTCGGTCTATAATAACCCAAATTGAATCATGCTTACGGTATGTGTGAGGTAGACCTACTACGAAATCCATATTAATCATCTCTTATTTCCAATATGGTATCTCTATATCCGGAGCTAGGCCACCAGGTCTTTGATGCTCGACTTTGACTTGCTGACAATTCAAACATTTAGCCACACGATCTGCTACTTTCTTCTTCATGCCTTTCCACTAATACAACTCTTTCAAGTACAAATATATTTTGGTAGCACTTGGGTGGATAGAGTACCTCGAACTATGAGCTTCTTCCATTATGGCCTTCCTAAGACCATCTACATCAGGCACACATAACCGATCATTCAACTTTAAAACTCCATCACTTCCTAGGGTGAAAGCAGTGATTTCCTTGTTTCTAACTCCTTATTTTAATGCCACTAAGTACGGATCTTCGTCTTTCTTAGCCTTAACATGCGCAACTAGAGAGGATTGCACTAAGGCATAAGTAGTTATACCTCCTTCTTCGGTCTCATCCAATCTAATTCCATCATTTGCCAGTTTTTGAATTTCTCGACCCAAATTTCGCCTTTGTAATGCAAGATGGGCCAAGACACCCATTGACTTCCTACTAGGTGCATCTGCTACCACGTTAGCTTTGCCCGAGTGATAAAGGATATTGATGTCATAGTCCTTGAATAGCTCGAGCCACCTTCTTTGTCTCAAATTTAATTCTTTTTTCTTGAAAATGTACTGGACACTTTTGTGATCTGTAAACACTTCAGAATGCTTGCCATAAAGGTAGAGTCGACATATCTTTAATGCAAAAACCCATTGCTGCAAGCTCCAAGTCGTGTGTGGGGTAGTTTTTTTCATGATTTTTTAACTGCCTGGAAGCATAAGCAATAAATTTTCCATTTTGCATAAGAACACAACCAAGACCCGCTCTAGAGGCATCACAATACACTGTGAACCCACCCAAACCTGTCGGCAAGTTTAACACAGGTGCAGTGGTCAACCTCTTCTTTAACTCTTGAAAACTCTGCTCACAAGCGTCTGACCACTGGAACTTAACTGCTTTCTGAGTCAACTTAGTTAATGGAGCTGCAAGTGAGGAAAATCCCTCTAGAAACCTTCTATAGTAGCCAGCTAACCCCAAGAAACTTCTGATTTCGATTGTCGTTGTAGGCCTTGGCCAGTTCTTGACTGCTTTTGTCTTCTGAGGGTCTACTTTTATGCCTTCACTAGATACCATGTGGCCTAAGAATGCCACTGACTGCAACCAGAACTCACATTTTGAAAACTTGGCGTAAAGCTTATTCTCCTTTAGGGTCTGCAAGGATATCCTGAGGTGGTCTGCATGTTCATCCTTGCTCTTAGAGTATACCAAAATATCATCTATAAACACGATAATAAAGGTATCAAGGAATGACTTAACTTTGTTCATGAGGTCCATGAATGCAGCTCGAGCATTTGTCAACTCGAAGGACACTACTAGAAATTCATAGAGCCTGTAACGAGTTCTAAAGGCTGTTTTAGATATATCCTCTTCTCTGATTCTCAACCGATGGTACCCCGACCTCAAGTCTATTTTTGAAAAATACTTTTCACCCTGAAGTTGATCAAATAAATCATCAATCTTGGCAGTGGGTACTTGTTCTTAATGGTAACTTTATTCAACTGCCGATAGTCGACGCACATTCTAAGGGACCCATCTTTCTTCTTGACAAACACGACTGGGGCATCCCACGGTGAAACACCCGGCCTGATGAAGCCCATGTCAAGGAGGTCTTTAAACTATTCTCTCAACTCATTAAGTTCCGATGGAGCCATCCTATAAGGAGGTATATATATGGGGTGAGTGTCTGGCATGATATCAATGCCAAAGTCTATGATTCTTTCGGGAGGAAGTCCGGGAAGGTCATCTGCGAAAACTTCTGGAAATTCTCTAGAAACTGGCATAGGCTGGAGAGTTGGTGGGTCTGATTCTGGATTAATGATGTGAGCCAAATAGGCGAGACACCCCTTACCGATCATTTGTTGTTCCTTAAGGTAAGAAATAAACTTACCTACCAGCGATGTTGAACTACCCTTCCACTCTAAGACTTCTTCATTTGGTAATTGGAACCTGACTATCTTGGCACGACAATCTAACATGGCATAGCAGGAAGATAACCAATCCATACCCATGATCACATCGAAATCCACCATTTATAACTCTATGAGATCGGCTTTGGTATTGCAACCTTGTACTGAAACTATACAACCTCTGTAGGCTCTTGTGACTTTCACTGACTCGCCAACTGGAGTAGATACTAGGAATGACTCACTAAGTTGTTCCGGTTCTAGCCCGAGGTTAATTGCAAAGTATGGAGTCACATATGAAAACGTTGAACCTGGATCCATTATGTCATAAGCATTATGTGAGCAGACTAGAAGTATACCTGTAATAACTTATGCATATGCCTCTGCACTCTAACGGTCAAGTGTAGCAAACAAACGGGGTTGTCCCCCTTCTTGAGTAACTCGATCTGCACCTCTGCCTGCTCCATGCCCGGTCTGATTATGAGAACCACGAGCCTGAGGTGGTGCAACTGCAGTAGCTGAGGAACTAGAAGAACGAGTTGACCCACCACTGAAATTATGCCGTAACTTTGGGCAGTTGGCCTTTATATGACCAATGTCTCCGCAATGATAGCAACCATGAAACCCGAGCTTGAAGTGACCTGAATGTTTCCTCTTACATGTTCCACAAAGACCTTGTTAGTGTGAATGTTTCTCAGCATGACTCTGGCTATGTGAGGATGATGTCCTAAAATTCTGATTCTGGCGAGACTGGTTTCCATTACTTTGAGAACGTTTGAAGGAAGACCCACCACCTAACTGATGACTGTACTGAGCTTGTGTTAATGACTCCTTATCAGAGGAACCCCTTCCACCTCTTTTGGATGTACCATTGAACCTACCTGATGTTCGGGCTTTCTTGTTATGCTCTTTCTCTTCTCTCATTTATTGTCTGTATTTTTCTAAGTGCTTGGAGAATCCCACAACAGAGGAGAAGGTTGTCATCCCTACGCTGCAACTGATGTCATATCCTTAATGTGGTAAGCCAAATCGCCAACAAACCTGTGAATCTTTGCTTTTTCTGTCTTAACCATGTGAGGATCATGCATAGCTAACCTTATGAATTCCATGTAGTACTCTTGCACACTTTTATTCCCTTGCTTGAGTTGTTCGAACTCTGTAGCCTTAGCTTCCCTATCCTCTTCCAGGATAAAGTTAGCCATGAAGGCCTCTTCAAATTTTTCCCAAGTAGGCGGACCATCATCTTCATCTCTTTCCTTTTTCCACATCTCAAACCAAGCACCAGCCACATATGTAAGCTAGTAAGCGGCCAGCTCCACAACTTCATCATCAAATGCCTTCATCGTTCAGAGGGCTTTCTTGACACCTTGCAGCCACAACAGTGGATCTTCATCAGCTATAGAACCATGGAACAATTGAGGACTCAACTTTAAAAATTCATTCACTCTTGAGGACTCAAAATTGTTCTGTCTATTTGATTGAGGTGGAATCTCATCTCTTCTCTCGTTCTGGCTGGCCATGAAAGCTTTAAACATCTAGCACTGTTGACAACATTAAACATCTGACCCACCTCTGGAGATATAGTTGTCTGAGTCGGAGCTGCTATTGGGGGTGGCACTGGATCTTGAGGTACTGGATCATCATGCTCCACCCCTTCTTCGTGCTCAACCCGGGGTACTTGAACCCCCGTTGTGGATTTACTCTTCCTTTTTTGAGTTGAAGCCTTCTTAGTTATACCTTGAGCCACAATAGTAGCAATAGTTTCTTGAGCAGCATCCTGAGTGTCGGTGTCAGAGTTGCAAGTACGAGTCATTTCTGCGAGTTTTGGAGAAACGAATACATTAGATAATTTCTTAGAGGTAAGCTCTACTGCACGATCTAAAGAATGAAAAAAATGAGACTTTTCCTAAATGCTTGTAGCCTCATGTTTATAAGTATGACGCGCTTCATACCCATAAACAAGAATCTACTAACACGGCTTCATAGACCCCTAAGACTCCATAAACCTGAGGCTCTGATACCAAGTTTGTCACGACCCATTTTCTAAATAAGTCGGGACCGGCACCCAATCACTAAACATGACCGAGTGAAAACCATCTGTGCTTACTTCAAATTTTATATGCCACAAGGCAATACTGTAACCAAATACTTTTAATTAATTTAAATATCTAAAATAAACCAACTCCAAAACTTTATTCGCAGTAACCAATGAAATACAGCTAAGTTATTATCAAAAGCATCTGAATCTTAACCCACCGACTGTGTCTATGAAGCATCTACTAATAAACTGACGTACTGCTCAGGACATGAGATTTCCTAGCCATTTCTCAAAGTAAGCAAAAAAATAGCTAAATAATGACGACTCAAAGGTTTACTCCACAAACAAAAGCGGAGCTCACCAATAGCACCGGAAGTGAGGGAAGTCCTAACACGTAGACTGCTCGCCTGCAAAACCGGTTCCTACTTTGTACCACAGACCAACATAGGTTCCCAAAAGAGAACGTCAGCACCATCCATTGTACTCAGTGAGTCTCAACGACAGGGGACAGAACTTTAATAATATATATATTACGAGCAAAGATTCTAAATGCATGTAAAACATAAAGCTTATAAGAACAAATCTAAAATAATTGCATAATAGCAGTTTATGAATATTCTAAAAGAAACTCTTTTCTTTTTATTTCTTAAAAAAAATACTTTACTTTATACTTTGGGAGTTCCAACTATCTTGACCTATTTCTTTCTTAGTCACCGTGTGATCAGCACGGGTTCGATTCCAACCTGATCGAATAGTCCCAATCCACGAGTTGTCACTCGCTTCATGGTTCTCAACACTCATGTATCATACCTTAGACTGGCTAAGTAATTCTCAACAACTATACCCTCGGCTCGTGTGCTCCCTACTTTTGCACAAGTAGTTTCAGGAAGTCAACGCCTTGGTCAGGACCCTCGGCCTGGACGATGACCCCTTCTCAGAATAGAGGATACTCCCAAAAATCTTTTCTTCCTAGAAATTCTTCTCGTGACTTTTCAAGTCTAAATCTTGTTCGAAAGTGATTTATCAATATTCTTAATAATATTCTTGAGTGTATATATAGCATAATCATGAAATAAAATTACACAAAGTATTTTTTTTAAAGTTCTATCTAACTCTTGAAACTTTAACATGTAAGATCATGTAATAAAGCATAAAAATATGAAAAATGGACGATTATACTTTTCGAGTAAAATACATATGCTTGAACTATAATGTACTTAGTCAACATTAACTCATTCGTTACAATTAAGCACATGATGATTCGTTAAAGCATTTTATCAAATACTTTGTGGGCATGTTTTTGTGAGCAGAACCACTTTCATAAAGGGTTATATCCACTCACCTCAAAACTCCTTGATCCAATACGTAGGCTCTTGTCCAATTTATACCCATCAAACAATTGATTCTACAACAACCAGTACATTTGAATTAATTTAAAAGTTTCACCCTTAACACATGGAACATACCGTTGATACAGAGAAAGATGGGAATTAACTTTTCAATTTTACCTATTACTACTGTAGGATAATTGACAATAGAGAATTTTATATACCTGAGTTCAAGAATAAGTGATTTGTGAAGAACCCTAAAAAATTTCGTGAAATTTCTGCTGCCTCTCCTAATTCCGTGCGTCTGTTTCTGTGTTTTCTAATCTCTAAGGCATAAGCCTTTTCTTTGTTCCCTTCCAACCTTTTAGCTTTAGTCATGTGACTCTATTTTGCTTAATTACTTTTTTTAATTTCTTTTTATTATTATTATTTTTTTCCCTTAATTAATAGTTAATAATACCCACTTTTAAATATTACTAATATTAAAATTATTAATATTTTCCCTAATTGTATATCCAATTCTTTATAAATAGAGAAGTAACTCAAAAATCAATTACAAGGGTTAAATTCGTAATAGAAGTATAATTTAAGATTTAAAAAAAGTAATTTATATTATATATTAAGCGAGTTTGAAACTTCTACAAATTTGAGGAGTGTTACACATATACCTGGTGGACAGATGTCATACACTCTTTAATCTTGTACCTTATGGATGATTCCATGTGTGGAATCAAGACAAGAGAAATCAAGTTAACATTCAAGTTAAAATAATTCCCACTGAATGTGTCCATTTCACATTGTTGTCCGAATGTCGTCAAGATTCCTTGTGAGGGCATCCACATACGGCATACTGGGTAACTGATCAAGGTAGGGAATCTCTTTTGAATGAAACGGCACATGACACTCGTACACTCTGGTTCTAACGAGAGGTGAAGTCTGCATACATGGAGCATGCTCAATGGTGGAATCATGCTCCCTCGTCAAATCAGGTTCATCATTCTCATCCTCATCATCATCACCCTCATTAGGGAAGGGTGTGTCATCTCCATACTCATCAGCATTGTTGTCAAATTCACTATCATCTTCCTGACTCTGCGCATCTGCCAGATCCCGATTAAATATATCGTCTTCGGGCAATTGAGTACGGATAGGACCTTCAAGTTGCTCGTTTTTACTGCACAATCAATAAAATAATGAGTTTATCAAATTCATCCAAACATTACATATAAATTTTATCACTTAACTTACAAATCATAATCTGTTGATATCCCATGATGCACATTATCCTGTTGCTGACGACTCCCAGATGGACCACTATGATCCAACAAACCAAAACTAGGCATATTCCAACTGTCTGTTGGTTCATAACTTGTAAATCATATCTGGACAGTACTCCCTTTGGAATATATGAGTGTTAATACAAATATAAGACATAAAAAAAAATCTAAATACAAAGAAAAATTAAATTTACCCCTCGGCTTGTGGATTATGTAAACTTGGGGAGAAATTATGTCCTCACTCATCATTTGACCGTTGTTACTTAAATTATCGTGGTAATTAATCAATAAAATTAAATCTTATATATAATTTTGTTATGAAAGATTCTCATAGATTGAGTTAAGAAACAAGCTGATTGGAATACCTATTTTTTGCACCATTTAAATGCTCCTAAATTTGTTAATGTTATTTCTCCTTCAATAATTATTTTTCTTATATTTTGTGCATTTTTTTGAATTTCTTGTCATAAAAACCAAAAAAAAATATACTTTTCTTTTTTGTGTGTGCTCTTTTATTTGGCTAATTATTTGATAAGTTAATCAAATTGATTTCTCATATAATTAATTCAATTGTTAGCTAATGAGTTTTATTAGATTTTGTTTTATTGGTTGGTATTTAGGTTAATTAGATTTTAGTTTAATAAGTAAGATTAAGGAAGAAATTGGGCCAAATTTGAAAGAGAAAGCGGCCAAGAGTGCAAGACAAGGCGTTGTTATGGGAGGACTATAACCAACGTAGTTTCAAGACAAAACTACGTCGTTTTTGGTAAGTAAATGAAAATCCATCATGGCCATTCATTCCATCTTAATCTAATGGTCAAAATTTATCCCTAACTAAAATATAAAAGCTAAAAATTAGATTTTCCCAATTTTTCCAAACCCTAAAACCACCCCCTTCTCTCTTTTATCCCTCACCCTCTGTCAAGGCCGCCTCCCTTCCTCCACTGTCACAATTGTGTGCCGCTTCCGGTGGTGCTCCAAACACCACCAAAATTTCGCCCCTACTCATCTCAACCTCTGCTCCATGAATCCGAACCCCAAATACCCATAACCCCTCTCAATCTCTGTAAATCTAAGCCTAACCGGAACTCTAGCCGCCGTTCACCACTCCAAATTCCAAAATTTTTACACCACCGGCCTCCTCTCACTCTCCTCTTCTCCATTCCAAGCCTTAAAACCTTCAAACCCCTCCAAAATCCGGCTGAATCTGGGCCAGGAACCCCCACTGCCGTCTCACCACCACCATGTGCTCGAGCCGCTATTTGTTTTGCATAGACACGACCCAGGAATGACCCTTTCTAGGCGACATGGTGTGAAATCACTAGTCGACCCCTCGAATCGGTGGTCCTAACGTCTCCCGCTTAGAAAAGTTTGTTCGACGGTCGTTCGTCATCATTTGTCACTGCTCGCGTCGTCCCTGACATTCACGGATAGTTTCAAGAATGCTCGATTGGTATAACATTCATTTCCTCATTTTCTTAGTTTATGTTTTCCCATTTGGTTTTGAATTTAGTTTAAGTTTCTCTATTTTTGATTAGTTTGTTAGTCTATAATAAGTGTGTTGTTCTAGTTTTGTGCAAAATTGTTGAATTGCTTATATAGTTCGTCGTATGTTTAGTTGTTATTAATCGTGTTAGTTTAGCGATGTTCGTTTAGTTTCTGTTTTGCACAATAGTTTGTCGCTCTAGTACAATACTCCAAAATTCTGTTTATAGTTGGTAAAAGGGACTGTCTTTGGACAGATTTTTTGACCAAAAAATTGTCCTTTGAATAGTATTGGACAGATTTTTGGTGAAAAATCTATCCTTTGGACAGATTTTCAATCATGAAGGCCTTGCTCCTTCCCCTATAAAATACTCAACACTCTATCACACATGCTGACATCTTTACACATCTTGGACTCTAAAAATACACATCTCCACACACACTATCTTACACTTTCATACATCTTTAGAGTTGCTTGAACATACATATATTTGGGGGGGGGGGGGGGAAATCAGCAGTTGTATACTTTAGTAAGCTGAAAATTTCTGCACTTTGTGAGTGAATCTTAGAGTGCAAACTTTTAAAAAAGTAGAAGTCTTCTTTAGAGTTAGTTTTGGGCTCTTCTCTAAAGTTTTCGGGCTGTTTAGACATAATTTGCTTCTGGATTTTTGCTGATTTTGATGTTGTTCTCTGTTGCTTTCTGTTGCTGAGCTCTTATAATATTTATTTTCTGCGACCCAGGTAACCTTTAAACTCTGTAATGCAGATTTTTTTTAGTAGCAATTGATAAGGATTCGAGCATGTTTAGATTACTTGAAGCATATGCCAAGAAATTTACTGTACGGATGAATGTTGAGGTTTCAATCTTGAAATCAAACTTTGGATCATAATGTTAAATTCGTGATTTTTTTGCTTTATTTATTTATTGCCTCTTATGAAATTCGCTCACTTCGGAAAGAGCAGACGAAAAGAGAAGGACTTTGTCCTATCTGCTTCTTCTTCTTCCCAGGGGCTCTACGAAGAAAGGGGTTGGGTTAGGAGCGTTTTCAATATGATTCTTTTTCGGTATTTGTTCGATGAGAAATGCGAGTCTGTTTTAATATTTCTCTGTTAAACTTTAAGTAGTATTTTATGAGAATCTCGATCATGTTGTAGAAAAAGAAAAATTATTAATGACTTGATGAAAAATTTGAAAATGGGCAGAATGTATTAGTTTAGTGTTTAATATGATTGGGCTAACAAGAATAAAGGGCCAAATGAACTAACATGTTGGCCCATTTTCACAGATAACAAATCTGGCATATTTGTTTAATAAGCAAGGGCTGGCCCAATGCCATAACATATTCAAAAAATGCCAGCAGTTTTGATACACAAATAGTTGGCTCATTCCCTTTTAAATCAGTGATTGTCCACTCTTTAAAATAACAAGTTAGCACAACTTTTTTCATATTTTTATTTTAGTCAAATAATCTCAATAAAAATCAATTAAAATAACTTTACAACTTAGTCTCCTTAATAATTAATCTAAACGCTAGGCAACTAGTAGGTGCATTTTAACTTTTTTATTCACGGACTCGCTTGTGTAGCGTGATATTAACTTTTAATATTTTAATTCAATAATCTCATACTATTTTTACTAGCTTTAATTAACTTCTAATTTAATTAATTCTTTTACTAGGATCGCGAATTCACTTGCGTAGCGCGATACTTAATATTTTAGTAATTTCTTTTAATGTAATAACTTTTTTTTTAAAAGTAATAATGTACTAATAATCCTTGTCATAAGTCATAACTGTGGATTCGCTTGCGTAGCGCTGTTACGATAAAATGAATAAATTTTGTCTCGATCACGCATTCGCTTGCGTAGTGTGGTTATGACATCTCATTATTCAAAATTTTCTTTAATTTTTCTAATAATCTGGATATAAAAGCGGCAATGTAAAAATATAAAAGCATATAAATATCAATTTGTCCAAAATTAATTCAAGCCAAGTTTAAGTCAATCAAGCGACCGTGGTAGAACCACAGGACTCGGGGAATGTATTACACCTTCTCCCCGGTCAACAAAATTTCTTACCCGAATTTTATTTAGGCAGACCAATAATAAAAGAGTCAAATATTTCTTTGAATAGGGATTCAAATAAAAGGTGACTTAGAACACCGATAATCAATTCCAAGTGGCAACTCTGAACAATAAAATAATCCCTATTTCAAAATTGTCACTTCAATTGGAAAAACTCTTTAACCCACAACAATCCATAACACACATATATTTTGGGGGTAAAAAGGGGTGTGACAGCTTTGGCGACTCTGCTAGGGAAACCAGAATTCGAGCTTGTACATGTTGACCTTTTATTTGACTTCATTAATTTTGTATATATTGTGATTTATTTGTGCCTAATATGCTACTTGTTCGCTTTTTACGGCTTTGATATTGTTGAACTGTACATATAAATTGTCTTCTCACGCACCCCCTCTGAGTCTTCTTGAAATTAAAAATTGGGCATTTGCTTGACATAACACACTTTCTTTGAGATAGCCGAGGTGCTTGTCACCCGCTGAAGGATTTTAGTCACACATGTTTTAGGTGGGGGGACCACCAGTTAAGACGAAAAGCAATGCTACAGGTACACTGACCCTCCTCGGCTCGAGTGTCCGCTCGAGTAAGCCAGTCTAGATACATTCTCCACTAGGATTTAAACCTAGAAGAACAAACCTCATGCCGGATATCCCTAGTAGGTTCACTTTATTTGCATCACGTGCATTTAACTTAGCGAAACTCGATACAGGGGTTGGTCTGTATAAGACAGGTATCCTCTTTGAGACCATCATGTCCACTTATGTGCTACTTGTTACATCATTTGGAAGTCTTGCTTGCGTTGTTGACCGGAGCGGAAATATAAAAACAAAAATAAACCATTCTCCTAGTTTAGTATAAATAATCCTTTTTTTTACTAAGATTTTTTTGTTGTAGCCTGGCGTGAGGTATAAAGATAAATTTTCATAAAAATCAAAAGAGAAAAATACTCGCTTTTTACCATTTTGCCTTTATGACCGGCCATTTTTGTCGAGATTGCTTAAAACCTTCTACGGAAGTGCCGAGAGACTGTTTTCGCAAAAAATAACTATCTTATCTTGTTTTGTCTGGTTATATATGCCGAGACAGCCTTTGAACCTCTCTCGGGAGTACCGAAGGGCCGTTTTCGTTAAAGTAACCATTTTGTTTATTTTGCCTATTTTATTTATTATTATTATTTTTGTCTCCATGCTTAGCCGTTTTTACCGAGAAATTCTTTAAACCTTTTGTGGAAGAATCAAAAGACCGTTTTCATAATAATAGTCATTTTCCTACTTTTTGTGTCTGCTAATTTCAAAAAATAGTAAATAGATCGAGTCCTAAATGGTTTTTTTTAAACGGAGTAAAAATAAGTAAATAAAAAAAAAGGAATAATCAGAATTTCATACAGCTTAGGAGAGTCCTTCCCTTTTTTATCTTATTCTCAGGTTCACCATGAATTCTCCACAAAGAAGAAACCAGAAAAGGGTAAGGGACGAGACACCTCCTATGTTCTTGATAAGAGATAAGACCCGAGTAATCTCTGTAATTGGTGGGCTAGTTTTGCGACATGGAAACGGAATCAAGTATTTAAGCACCTCAATTTCCTCACAAACATCATGGAGATTAATCCTAATAGAGATTTAATCGAGGATCTAGTAGGTTTTTGGGACCCCTTGAACAATGGCTTCAGGTTCAAAGATTGTGAAATGACGCCTACATTGGAAGAATTAGGTGGGTTTACCGGATTAGGGAGGGACCTTCGTGGTAAAAAACATGCTGCTCCGAGAAAAGGTGGTGTGAACAACTTTTTGTAAAAGTTATGCCTCCGTCGAATTCCAATGGGTTGTCTGGACGAAGGTTGGGTTCCGTTGGAATATCTCTATGACAGATTTGGGGACGAGAAAGGGTTTGAAAACTTCTCGGGCAAGGAATTCATCAACCAATTGAGTTACGATGCATGGAGGGAGTTGAGAGTCTTCGCGTTCATGATATCATTTCTGGGGATCACGGTCTTTCCAGAGCGTGGTGGGCGCATAAGAATTCGATTAGCTGTGGTAGTCTCGTTTTGCAAAGTAGCGAGGATCACACCATTCTTCCCATGATTCTGGGAGATATTTTTCGAGCTTTGACCTGCTGCCAAGAAGGTGAATATTACTTCGAGGGATGCAACATTCTACTGCAGATGTGGTTCATAGAGCACCTTTCTCATCATCCAATAGTAATAAATTTCAATGACAATTGGCTAAATTACATTGGATGTTACCTAACAGCACCGCAAGTTGTAATCTTCTAGAAGTGGTGAGGGTTTGGCAGACATTGCTCGGTTCATTGAGTGCTGATAGAATCACTTGGAACTATTATTGGTTCCCTTCTGCTAGGGTCATGCATATGTCGACGTATTGTCCGTTCTTCATACTCATGGGTTTCATAGGTTTCCAACCCTACGCACCCTTACGCGTCATGCGCCAGCTAGGGAGAGAGCAAAAGAGGGCCCCGACTGAGGACATGCGTCCGTTCATGTGGGAATTCAAGGTAGAGGAACCTCTAAGGGAGTCATATGCACAAAAGGTTTGGTTTGGTGTTCGATTTTCTGATTTGGCCGAGATGGTAGCTGATCGTGAACGTAGGGAGATAAGCCTTGCATACCTTGAATGGTTTCACAACCAGGCTATCCCGGAGCAAAGGCCAGAAAGATCCATACGACATGCGGTTGATTGGGAAGAGGAGATCGAGGACAGAGTTAGAGAAACCAGAAGGGAAGTAACACTAGAGTTCCTATCCCGTATTGACATTTTACAAGAGGATAAAGGCATTCTAGAGACAGCCATGGACATACAACAGGTTGATTCCGAGCAGGAAAAGGCTAAGTGAGCACAAGAGAAGCGAGTACTCAAAGCTCATATTAGACAGAAAAAAGTGATCACTACCGCTCAACAACAGGAAGAAAGAGAAGCCCAAGTTCAAGGTGGTCCGTGATCATGAGCGCAGAGGTTTTGCTCTGTTAATACAAGGTCCGAGGGATCAGATATGGGGAGTTGAGTCAAGCAAGGAGTGCCAGATCGCGGAGTTTAAAATAGAAAGACATCACTACCAAAGTACGATCAATCGGTTGGAGGGGGAGTCACTGGAAATTCGGCGCCAAAGAGATATGGCCTTGGATCGTGAGTGTAATGCACTAGATCTAGCTGAGACCTGTGGTCAGCAAAATCAAGAGTTTCACTCAGGAACACATAAAGGGAAAGATCATCGAGGTAGCCACATATACCTCCCGAGCTTGCAGAAGTTGTCGGGGAATGACGCCCGAACGATTTGCTGAAGTATCATTGAACGTCGTTGTAACAATTCAACCGGTCTTTCTGTGTTTTTGGACCCCGTTCCCCTAAATGAAACTTCCCCTAGCATATTATTGTGATTTATGACTAGCGGGGACTGGTGGTTCGGGATTCGAAAGTGTTTAGAGTGCTATAGAAACACTTGGTTCCTTAAGGTTGGCCTTTAAGGCCAAGTTTGACTTCGGTAATATTTTGGGTAAATGACCTTGGAATCGGGTTTCGACGGTTCTGGTAGCTTCGTATGATGATTTCGGACTTGGGCGTATGTTCAGAATGTGTTTTGAATGACCTGGGAGCATTTTGGCGCCCAATATTGAAATAAGAGTTCCTTAGGTTCCTATTCTGGTTTGGGACGTGTTTTTGAGTTATCAAGGTCCGAACGAAATTCTGAGACCGGGAATAGTTCTTTTATGTCATTTATGACTTTCCTGCAAAATTTGGTGTCATTCCGAGTAGTATAGGTCGGTTTGGCACATTGTTAGCGAAGTCGAGAAAACTTAAAGTTCCTAAGTTTGGTTCTAGGGGTTTTGACGTGTGATTTTGAGTTTTAGCGTTGTTTTGGGTGTTTCGAAGGCTTGAGCGAGTCTGTATTATGATTTGGGACTTTTTGGTATATTTGGACGGGGGCTCGGGTGGGCCAGGTGCCTCTCGGACACCACACGAGGCCAAAAACCAGCTGAAATAGCTGCTGGTGCACCTGTTCTGGTGTGACCGCAGGTGCGGTTTCCCAGTCGCAGGTGCGGGACCGCTCCTACGGTCCTAGCCTCGCAAGTGAGACCCCTAGCGGGTAGCCCATTTCTCGCAGGTGCGGACAAAGTTCCGCAGGAGCGGAGCCGCGGGTGTGGTCTCCTCTCCGCAGGTGCGGGCCCAGGCTTCCTCGTCCATTTCCGCAGGTGCGAGCCTTTGCTCGCAGGTGCGGAACCACTGTCTGGAAGTGTGTTTCTTAAATGCGATATTCGTCATTGTTTCTTCATTTATTCCTCCATTAGAACACTTTGAGAACTTGGGAGAAGGGCTCCACAACTGAATCACTGAAAGGTAAGTAGATTCTATCCTAAAGTTAGTTAATGCATGCATTCTTAGTAGGATTTAACTACTTAATTAGTGAAATATTTAGGAATTTGGGTAGTAACCTAGTGCCTTCGAGAATTTAAAAAATTACCCGTGAATTGGCTATGAAATCATACAAAAATCGTATATTAATGATCCTTAGGCTATGGGTGAGTGTTTCCTTTGAGAATTTTTGTATGATTTNATTCTATCCTAAAGTTAGTTAATGCATGCATTCTTAGTAGGATTTAACTACTTAATTAGTGAAATATTTAGGAATTTGGGTAGTAACCTAGTGCCTTCGAGAATTTAAAAAATTACCCGTGAATTGGCTATGAAATCATACAAAAATCGTATATTAATGATCCTTAGGCTATGGGTGAGTGTTTCCTTTGAGAATTTTTGGAATCCGAGCATGCGAGCCCGAGGTTGGATTTTAGGATTTCTTCAAGAATGATGAATTTGACTAAGTAGTAGGAGGATTTCCATACTTTGAGCATAAATTGATGTATTTGTATAACATTTGGCTAGTTTCGAGTCCTCAGGTGTAGAGTTCGGAGTTTTGGACGCGTTCTTGGTCCGGGGAGTAGATTCAACACGAGGTGAGTCTCCTTTCTAACCTTGTAAGAGGGAACTGTCCCCCTAGGTGCTTTAAATGACTATGTGCTAATGTTTGTGGGGGCTACGTATGCGCAAAGTGATGAGAGTCTGTACGTGGCGACTATTATAGTTATGTACGGGTAGTTAGGCCACCATTCCTTATGTTTTCCTTGAAATGAACTATATGCTTAGTGAATTAATGTTACATGCGGATTTTTCCCTGAGATCATGGAATTTAAGTATTTTAAGGAATTGTTCACGAAAAGTAAATTATAAAGAATAAATGTGTGGATTGTGTGTGCATGTGACCGCTTCGCAATTTACATTCCGCGAGCGGAGTGTTATTTCCCCCACTCTCATGGGAGCGGGTCGTACGCCACGGCGATATTGAAAGATATATATTATGGTTCGGGTCGTTCGACCATCGGCAGTGCACATATATGATCATTATGATGGCTCAGGCCGATTGTCCTTATCCAATATGCGCATGTTAAATTGTTAATGATTCCTTTTATGGATTTTGAGTGGTCAGATATATTTTTAAAGGAAAGAAAAGAATAATGAAGTAGAAATTGTACATTTACTTCCAGTATTTATTTGAATTACTGTTATTTTTAATGTTTACTGCTTTTATCATCCTTGTATGTCTGTTACTGATATTATATCTTATTAATAATTTTGTTGTACCTTAGTGAGTGTCAAGTCGACCTCTCGTCACTACTTCTTCGAGGATAGGAGGGATACTCACTGGATACATATTTGTTTATGTACTCATACTACACTTATGTACTTAATTGTACAGGTTCTGAGGCTGGTGCATCTGGTTATCAGACCGGAACTCGATTTTGATCATAGTTGGATCTGACTTCACGGTGAGCTGCTTCTCCTGACGATCCTCGACAGAACCATGGAGTTTCTTTTGATTATTTCCTGTCTATTTCTTTCAGACAGTGGGATTGTATATTATATTTTTTGTATATTCTGTTAGTATGCCCGTAGGACTTGTGACACTAGTTCCTGGCACACACGTGATAGTTATTATGGGTTTCCGGTTTTTATATATATTGGCTCACGCCTCTTCATGACTGCTTTTGATTAAAATTTGGCTAATTATCCTTTTCGATTCATGTTTTAAGTTTTAAATACTAAGTATATGTTGAAATGCTTAATCTAATAAGAAAGAACCCTTAGTAAATTGAGTGTTGGCTTGCCTGACCCCGTTGTTGGGCACCATCACGGCCTAAGATAGGATTTTGGGTCGTGACAACATGGTATTAGAGCACTAGGTTCACGTAGGTCTCACAAGTCACGGGCAAACCTAGTAGAGTCTTGAGGATCGGTATGGAGACGTTTGTACTTATCTTCCGGAGGTTATAGGGTGTTAGGAAAACCTCTCCTTATTTTTATTCTATCGTGCAGTCAATGGTTTACTAAATCTCATTCTTCTATTCTCTCACAGATGGTGAGGACGTGTGCATATGATGTTCCAGACCCGGGAGGGGCCGCTGCCCTCGTTGTTCGAGGCCGTGGCAGAGGCCGGGGGAGGGCACCGACCCGAGGTAGGGGACGAGGGCGTCCCCGAGCTATTCCAATTGTACCAGCACCAGAGGATCCTACTATAGAGGGGCAGGGTGAGGTTCCCCCAGCAGGTCCTGCTCCAGTGGACTTTATGGCAGCGCCAGGCTTCCAGGAGATCATGGGCCGTATGATGCGGTTTATGGACACCATGTCCCAAGCTAGTTTATTTCCAGCAGATCCTGCCACATCTCAGGCGGGAGGGGGGACCCAGACTCCTACCACCCAGGCTGCAGGTCAGGCAGTAGCATTACATCATACCCCGGGTACACTGCCCGTGGGTGGGGTCCATCCTGTAGCTGCAGCACCTGAGCCCAGACCAGCTACGGACGGCTATCCGCAGAAGTTATTGGATAGACAGACTCGATTGCACCCTCCAGTCTTGGGGGGTGAGCGACACGAGGATGCCCAAGATTTTGTTGACAGGTGCAGGGACATGCTGCACAATATGAGGATATTAGGGTCCCATGGAGTGGACTTCACTACCTTCCAGCTAGAGGGTAGAGCTCGTAGATGGTGGCAGTCCTATATTCTCAGCAGGCCAGCAGATTTTCCTCCCATCACTTGGGAGCAGTTCACGCAGATGTTTCTAGACAAGTATATCCCACTCTCTGAGAGGGAAGAGCTGCGATATCAGTTTGAGCAGTTGGAGCAAGGACATATGTCAATGACAGATTATGAGGCTAGATTCTTAGAGTTGTCTCGCCACGCACTCATGATATTGCCTACTGATGCTGAGAGAGTGTGGAGGTTTGTAGCAGGGCTGCACTCCGGTAGTAGGGCGAACATGGCCCGATATATGGAGATGGGGACTTCCTATCAGCTGGTGGTCGAGATAGCTCGTCGGATTGAGGGCTATTGATCGAGAGGTAGAGAGAAGGGTCAGCAGGACAAGAGAGCCATATTCTCCGGGGATTTCAGAGGTACCCCAGTTAGGGGCAGAAGTCAGTTCGGTAAAGGTCAGCCCAGCAGGCCTCCATATTCAGCACCCCTTCCACCCCCCCCCCCCCCCCCCCCNCCCAGTGGTTATGCCAGTCATCCGAGATTCCCCAGTCCCTACTTCAGTGCTATGCCAGAGAGTACACATCGCTCTCTGGCCACTCAAGGTTACTCTTCGGGGCAGCATGCTATGATACCCGGAGGTTGTTATGAGTGCGGGGATCCAGGTCATATGAAGAGGCATTGTCCCAGGTTTCAGGGCAAATCAGTGCAGTAGGATTATCAGCCTATGGGTCCAGCACCAGCCGTCAGGCCACCTAGAGGTGGGGGACATGTCGGCAGGGGTCGTCCTAGAGGTGGAGTCCAGTCAGGGGGAGGTCAGCCAATTGTTGTTCATTCTGGCGGGGCTCAGTATTCCGATGCTCCAGCTAGATTCTATCTTATTCCGGCCAGATCAGATGTAGTGGCCTCAGACAACCTGATCACAGGTATTATTACAGTATGTGGTAGAGAGGCATCGGTGTTATTTGATCCAGGATCCAATTATTCCTATGTTTTGGTCTTATTTTCTCATTTTCTGGATGTCCCTCATGAGTCATTGGGTTCTCCTATATGTGTGTCCACTCTTGTGGGCGATTATTTGGTAGTAGACCGGGTTTACCGGTCCTGTATGGTTACATTCTGCGGGTCCGAGACTCGATCAGATATCTTATTACTCGACATGGTTGATTTCGAGATTATTTTAGGCATGGATTGGCTATTTTCTTATCATGACGTGCTAGATTTCCATGCCAAGACAGTTAATTTAGCCATGCTAGAGTCGCCTAGGCTGGAGTGGAGAGGTTCCTCAGTTAGTGCAGCCAGCCGAGTTATTTCATTCCTGAAGGCTCGACATATGGTCGAGAAGGGTTGTTTAGCCTACCTCGCTTATGTGCGGGATGCCACCGCCGAGTCTCCGACGATTGATTCAGTGCCAGTTGTTCGAGAGTTTGCTGATGTATTTCCTTCGGACCTTCAGGGCATGCCTCCAGATCGTGATATTGATTTCTGCATTGATTTAGCTCCAGGAACCCAGCCTATATCTATTCCTCTGTAGCGTATGGCTCTGAAAGAGTTGAAGGAGTTGAAGGAGCAACTTTAGGAGTTGTTGGCTAAGGGGTTCATCAGACCGAGTGTATCGCTATGGGGTGCTCCAGTTCTATTCGTGAAGAAGAAGGATGGGTCCATGCGGATGTGTATTGATTACCTCCAGTTGAACAAGGTCACCATTAAGAACAAGTATCCTTTACCGCGCATCGATGATTTGTTTGACCAGTTGCAGGGTGCTCGAGTGTTTTCTAAGATTGATATGAGATGAGTATATCATCAGTTGAAGATTTGGGCCTCAGATGTTCCGAAGACTTCTTTTCGTATGAGATATGGCTAATATGAGTTCCTGGTAATGTCTTTTGGCTTGACTAATGCCCCAGAAGCTTTCATGGACTTGATGAATAGGGTGTTCAGGCCGTATATTGATTCCTTCGTCATCCTTTATTGATGACATCTTGATTTACTCACGTAGCCTGGGGGAGAACGAACATCATTTGAGAGTTGTGCTCCAGACTTTGCGGGAACAGAAGCTATATGCTAAGTTCTCCAAGTGTGAGTTCTGGTTGGATTCCGTAGCATTACTGGGGCATGTGGTATCCGGAGAGGGTATCAAGTTTGATCCTCAGAAGATCGAGATAGTTCAGAGTTGGTTGCGTCCTACTTCAGCTATAGAGATCAAGAGCTTTTTGGACCTAGCATGCTATTATCGCCGATTTGTGCAGGGGTTCTCTTCTATTGCAGATCCATTGACTAGATTGACTCAGAAGAATGCCCCGTTCAGATGGTTCGACGAGTGTGAGGCGAGCTTTCAGAAGCTCAAGACATCATTAACCTCAGCACCGGTTCTGGTATTGCCTTTCGGTTATGGGATGTATACAGTGTATTGAGATGCTTCACGCATTGGTTTGGGGTGTGAGTTGATGCAGGAAGGAAGATTTATTGTTCATGCTTCGCGCCAGCTGAAGGTTCATGAGAAGAATTACCCTGTGCACGATTTAGAGTTTGCGGCGATTGTGCATGCTCTTAAGATTTGGAGGCACTACTTGTATGGGGTGTCCTGTGAGGTTTATACAGACCACCGCAACTTGCACCACTTGTTCAAGCAGAGGGATATTAATTTGAGGCAGCGCAAATGGCTTGAGTATTTGAAGGATTATGATATCACCATTCTTTATCATCCGGGCAAGGCAAATTTGGTAGCAGATGCTTTGAGCAGGAAGGCGGAGAGTATGGGTAGCTTGGCTTATATTGCAGCAGAGGATAGACCTCTAGCCTTGGACATTCAGTCCTTGGCTAATCTCCTGGTGATATTAGACCTTTCAGAGCCTCGTCAAGTTCTTGCACATGTGGTTGCTCAGTCTTCGTTATTGGGGAAGATTAAGGCTCGGCAGTATGATGATTCGTGTTTGGCAGAGCTACGGGAGACAATGGTTCAGGGTAGTGCCAAGGAGGTTACTATTGGCGAGGATGGTGTTCTGATACTTCAGGTCCGCTTATGTGTTCCTAATGTTGATGGCCTGAGGGAGAGGATTCTAGTAGAGGCACACAGTTCTCGGTATTCTGTTCATCCTGGTGCCATGAAGATGTATCGTGATTTGAAGCAGCATTACTGGTGGAGGCGGATGAAGAAGGACATTGTGGAGTATATGTCTAGGTGCCTTAATTGCCAGCAGGTTAAGTATGAGCACCAGAGGCCAGGAGGCCTACTTCAGCAGATGCCCATTCCGGAGTGGAAGTGGGAACGCATCACTATGGATTTCGTGGTTGGGTTGCCTCGGACCTTGCGAAGGTTGATGCGGTTTGGGTCATTGTGGATAGATTGACCAAATCAGTGCATTTTATTCCAGTGGCTACTACATATACTTCTGAGAGGTTGGTGCAGATCTACATTCGGGAGATAGTCTGGTTCCACGGTGTGCCTGTGTTCATTATATCAGATCGAGATCCTCAGATCACCTCGCACTTCTGGAGAGCATTGCATAGTGATATGGGTACCCAGATAGACCTCAGCACATCATTTCACCCGCAGACTGATGGTCAGTCGGAGCATATAGTTCAGATATTGGAGGACATGCTCATGGCATGTGTGATTGACTTTGGAGGTCAGTGGGACCAGTTCTTTCCTTTTGCCGAGTTTTCTTACAATAATAGTTATCAGTCCAGCATTGAGATGGCACCATTTGAGGCTTTGTATGGTCGACGATGTGGTTCTCCTATCGGGTGGTTTGAGCCTGGTGAGGCTAAGTTATATGGCACCGACCTGGTGAGGGATGCTTTGGAGAAAGTGAAGTTGATCTAGCACAGTCCAGACAGAAGAGTTACGCGGATCAGAGGGCGCGTGATGTATCATTTATGGAGGGAGATAGGGTCATGTTGAAAGTCTCGCCTATGAAGGGTATTATGAGGTTTGGGAAGAAGGTCAAGCTAAGCCCGAGGTTTATAGGTCCCTTCGAGGTGTTGAGGCGAGTTAGGGAGGTTGCTTATGAGCTGGCCTTACCTCCTAGTTTATCAGGAGTAAATCCAGTTTTTCATGTATCTATGCTCCGGAGGTACCACGCCGACTTCTCTCACGTGGTTTATTTCAACACTATTCAGTTGGATGAGAGGTTGGGCTACGAGGAGGAGCCAATTGCTATTATTGATAGACAGGATCGCCAGTTGAGGTCCAAGAGAGTTTCTGCCGTAAAGGTCCAATGGAAGGGCCAACCAGTTGAGGAGGCAACCTGAGAGTTCGAGGAGGGCATGCAGATCAGATATCCACACTTATTCAGCACTTCAGGTATGATTCTAGACCCGTTCGAGGACGAACGTTTGTTTAAGAGGTGGAGAATATAACGAACCGACCGGTCGTTTTGCGTTGTCGGACCCCACTCCCCTAAAGGAAACTTCCCCTAGCGGCTTATTATGATTTATGAGTTGCGAGGACTGGTGGTTCGGGATTCGGAAGTGTTTAGAGTGTTATAGGAACACTTGGTTCCTTAAGGTTGGCCTTTAAGGCCAAGTTTGACTTCGGTCAACATTTTTAGTAAACGACCTTAGAATTGAGTTTTGACGGTTTCGGTAGCTTCGTATGATGATTTGGGACTTGGGCGTATGTTCGGAATGGGTTTTGAATGAACCGAGAGCATTTCGGCGCCCAATATTGAAATACGAGTTCCTTAAGTTCCTATTGTGGTTTGGGATGTGTTTTTGAGTTATCGAGGTCCGAATGGAATTCCGAGATAGAGAATAGTTCTGTTATGTCATTTATTACTTGCCTACAAAATTTGGTGTCATTCTGAGTAGTATAGGTCGGTTAGGCGCGTTGTTAGCGAAGTCAAGAAAACTTAAAGTTCCAAAGTTTGGTTCTAGGGGTTTTGAGGTGTGATTTTGAGTTTTAGCACTTGTTTTGGGTGCTCCGAAGGCTCGAGCGAGTCTGTATTATAATTTGGGAATTTTTGGTATATTTGGATGGGGGCTCGGGTGGGCCCAGGTGCCTCCCATACACCACACGAGGCCAAAAACCAACTGAAATAGCTGTTGGTGCACCAGTTCTGGTGTGACTGCAGGTGCGGTTGCCCAGTCGCAGGTGCGGGACCGCTCCTATGGTCCCATTCTCGCAGGTGAGACCCCCAGCGGGCAGTCCATTTCTCGTAGGTGCGGACAAAGTTCCGCAGGAGCGTAGCCGCGGGTGCGGTCTCCTCTCCGCAAGTGTGGGCCCAGGATTCCTCGTCCATTTCCGCAGGTGCGAGATCGCAGGTGCTGTCCTTGAACTGCAGGTGTAGAACCACTGTCAGGCAGCGTGTTTCTTAAATACGGGATTCTTCATTGTTTCTTCATTTCTTCCTCCATTAGAACACTTGGAGAACTTGGGAGAAGGGCTCCACGACCCAACCACTGAAAGGTAAGTAGATTCTATCCTAAAGTTAGTTAATGCATGCATTCTTAGTAGGATTTAACTACTTAATTAGTGAAATATTTAGGAATTTGGATAGTAACCTAGGGCCTTCGAGATTTTATAAATTACCCGTGAATTGGCTATGAAATCATACAAAAATCGTATATTAATGATCCTTAGGATGTGGGTGTGTTCCTTCGAGAATATTTGGAATCCGAGCATGCGGGCCCGGGGTTGGATTTTAGGATTTCTTCAAGAATGATGAATTTGACTAAGTAGTAGGAGTATTTCCATACTTTGAGCATAAATTGATGTATTTGTATAACATTTGGCTAGTTTCGAGTCCTCGGGTGTAGAGTTCGGAGTTTCGGGCGCGTTCTTGGTCTGGGGAGTAGATTCAACACGAGGTGAGTCCCCTTTCTAACCTTTTAAGAGGGAACCATGCCCCTAGGTTCTTTAAATGACTATGTGCTAATGTTTGTGGGGGCTACATACGCGCAAAGTGATGAGAGTCCGTACGTAGCGACTATTATTGTTATATCCGGGTAGTTAGGGCTACACCATGCCTTATGTTTTCCTTGAAATGAATTATATGCTTAGTGAATTAATGTTACATGCGGCTTGTTTCCCTGAGATCATGGAATTTAAGTAATTTTAAGGAATTGTTCATGAAAAGTAAATTATAAAGAATAAATGTGTGGATTGTTTGTGCATGTGACCGCTTCACAATTTACATTCCGCGAGCGGAGTGTTATTTCCCCCACTCTCATGGGAGCGATCCGTACGCCACGGCGAGATTGAAAGATATATATTATGGTTCGGGTCGTTCGACCCTCGACAATGCACAAATATGATCATTATGATGGCTCAGGCCGGTTGTCCTTATCCTGTATGCGCATGTTAAATTGTTAATGATTCCTTTTATGGATTTTGAGTGGTCAGATATACTTTTAAAGGAAAGAAAAGAATAATGAAGTAGAAATTGTACATTTACTTCCAGTATTTTTTTGAATTACTGTTATTTTTAATGTTTACTGCTTTTATCATCCTTGTATTTCTGTTACTGATATTATATCTTATTAATCATTTTGTTGGACCTTAGTGAGTGTCAAGTCAACCTCTCGTCACTACTTCTTCCAGGTTAGGCGGGATACTCACTGGGTACATATTTGTTTATGTGCTCATACTACATTTATGTACTTAATTGTACAGGTTCTGAGGCTGGTGCATCTGGTTATCAGACCGAAACTCGATTTTGATCATAGTTGGAACTGACTTCACGGTGAGCTGCTTCTCCCGACGATCCTCGGCAGCACCATGGAGTTTCTTTTGCTTATTTCCCGTCTATTTATTTCAGACAGTTGGATTGCATATTATATTTTTTGTATATTCTGTTAGTATGCCCGTAGGACTTGTGACACTAGTTCCTGGCACACACGTGATAGTTATTATGGGTTTCGGGTTTGTATATATATATATTAGCTCACGCCTCTTCATGACTGCTTTATTAAAAACTGGCTAATTATCCTTTTCAATTCATGTTTTAAGTTTTAAAAACTGAGTATATGTTGAAATGCTTAATCTAATAAGAAAGAACCCTTAGTAAATTTAGTGTTGGCTTGCCTGACCCCGCTGTTGGGCGCCATCACGACCTAATATAGGATTTTGGGTCGTGACAGTCGCCCGTCACATATGTCCAGATTTAGAGAGGATATACCGTGACGTTGGGGGTCAGCCGCAGGAATAAGATTCATGACTACAATAATTCTGGTGGATTCTCCTGAAGAATTTTAGATATTCTTTTAGCTGGCAGTCCATTTTGACTGCTCCTTTGTGGTCTTTGAGTATGTAAGAGTCTTTTGTTGTTTTGAGTCTTGTTATTTTGCCTTTTGTCTTAAAAAGTCGGTTTGAGTCAAATATGGTCTTCTTTAAATGGTTATCCTTATGTAATTCTTGTTATTAAGTCTTGTATCAAAAAATGAAAATCAATGGAAAATATTTTGTTTTAGAAAAATTCGAAAATGAACCAAAAAATGTTTGTTTTGTACCAAAAAAAGGGTTGTGTCCGTGAACTACGTAATGATCTGATTCATGCGGCGACGTGATACGTAGGCAACCCCTAAAAGGTTCGATCAAAATATTTCAATAATGGAACAAAATGAGGTGAGTGAAAAGAGAAGCGAAAAAGAAAATGAGAAAGGGAGGGAAAAAAATTGAGAGCGTCATTAAGCAGCAACCTTATAAGCCGGGATGAAACATGAAGCCTTCCAAAAGCATGTTAGAAATGGTGACAATGTTAGGAACATGGCATATTACGTATGATTCATATGTGTAAAATGCTTAACCCTAACACGTTTGTTGTCTCTTATTAGTAAAGCTTAAGGTGGTTGGTTTGTGGTGAAACTGGCCACACATCATTACTTCACCGGATCTAAAGGAAAGGTACCAATGGCTAATAATGATGAAATCGAGTTGGCCAGTGACGACCCACACGGTCAGTCAGTTGAGCAAGAGTCGGAGGAAGTGAGAAGATTAAAATAACAGTTGTCTGATGTATATCAGGCTTGGGTCTCCGGTCAGCCTCCGCCTCAGGGTCCCTCAGAAGGAACTTCTAATNATGATTCATATGTGTAAAATGCTTAACCCTAACACGTTTGTTGTCTCTTATTAGTAAAGCTTAAGGTGGTTGGTTTGTGGTGAAACTGGCCACACATCATTACTTCACCGGATCTAAAGGAAAGGTACCAATGGCTAATAATGATGAAATCGAGTTGGCCAGTGACGACCCACACGGTCAGTCAGTTGAGCAAGAGTCGGAGGAAGTGAGAAGATTAAAATAACAGTTGTCTGATGTATATCAGGCTTGGGTCTCCGGTCAGCCTCCGCCTCAGGGTCCCTCAG